>JASSUY010034892.1:0-48649 GCA_032466535.1 Forpus xanthops | reverse complement strand
CACATACTGGAAGGCTGCTATGAGGTCTCCACGCAGCCTTCTCTTCTCCAGGATGAACAGCCCCAACTCTCTCATCCATTCTTCATAGGGGAGGTGCTCCAGGCCCCTGATCATCCTCGTTGCCCTCCTCTGGACTTGTTCCAACAGTTCCATGTCCTTTTTTTTGTTGAGGACACCAGAACTGTGCTCAGTACTCCAAGTGAGGTCTCAGAAGAGCAGTGTAGAGGGGCTAGGATCACCTCCCTCGACCTACTGGCCATCACTCATTTTAATAGAAAGGTGAACCATAGTTTCACAAATTGGCTTACTCTTGTACTCTGTGATTTGCAGGGGTGCAGCAGAAGACATCTAAGATGAAGAAAGCTCCTTTTGACAATATTATTATGGTTTGATTTTTGACAAAGTACAAAATTCTAGGAAACTAATTTACTTTCAGCCATTCATCAGGAACAGAGATACATTGAAAAAGTGAATAAGCAAAAAGCTACCATTTCAGTAGAGAAGGATTAAAGCCTTGGTGGGGAAGGGTATCCCAAACTCAAGAATTTATTTCAAAATAAAGGGAACGGTTTCATTTGATAATGTAACTGAGAATGAGTACTCACATAATATCTTTACAGCCTTCAGTGTACTACTCTCAGAAAATCCCTATCATGTTATCTTGAGGCTTTTACTACTGGTTGAAATGAGATAGTCTTAGTTTTTAATGAAAGTGATCAAACAAAATTGAAATGGAAAATATTCGTAAGTGCTGTACTGCATCATTTCAGTTCTTTCATCAAATAACTGAGAAGAAATAATCCAAGATGCATGTTATGTCAGGTATGAACAAAATAATTACAGTAAATAGAGTGAGTATCAGACATTAATAACTACGTTAAGCAAAAACTTCACATTTTTAGTTGACATCTGATTTTAATTTGGCATATTGATTTTACTTGTTGAAGGCAAATTTTATACTAGTGGCAGTGGTAGAAAAATCAGGTTTTTAGCTCTTTGTTTATAGAATTTTTCTTTAGTCAGTTTTATTAAGAGGTCTTTTTCTGTAAAAACCTTTAGTGTTCCTAAGTACTTTCAGAATCACAGTGTGAAGCTAATCCTTCATGTATGGAAATTATTTTGTTTATAGCTTATATTGGAGCTTCTTAAAGAATTTTGCTGAGAAATTAATCTACCATTGACAAATAGTCTTTTGCAAAGCACTGCCTTATAATATCTGAAAGGAGCCTCTGAATAATGAAACTGCACATCCTGTATATATAATCTTCAGAAGTTTTTGGCTTCTTATGAAGCATATGAAAAAACTTTTGCTTTTAGAATAGTGTGTGATTTTGCTTAGCAGAGAAGCCTAACCTTTCAATCTATTTTTAAACATCCTCAGAAAATGCAAATCTGGTTTCTGTTTTCTATGCATGACCAGATATACTGAACTCCGTAATATTTATATCTCTATATGGAATAAAATTGTATATGTTTACTCATTTTATGATAAATAACATTGTGTGCCTATCATTCCTATACATATTCATTCTGTCTATATGTCAGCAAATGTAAGACTTGAAACTACTAAACTAAAATTGCATTAGGCCAGCTTTCTATGTAACATTTTTTCTTTCTTTAATGGCAGATCTTATTAGATATTCTATGTTAAAAAACATTTAGAACTTGCATTTAGCGTTAGTTTAGATCAAGACAATTGTAAGTCAGTTACAGGGAGGCAGTAAAATGCTAACCCATATATGTGGACTGCCAATTGAATATCTTTTCTCCTCAGCATATTTAACATAGCCATGTATTTGTCTACACAACTCATTCAAAGAAACTGGCATTCATGTAAAAGAAAAGTGTCATCAGTCATTAGCTACGCTATACACTGAAGACTGTGCAGTCACTAAAGCTGCCTTTGCTACATCAAGTTTCCTTACAGAAAGATAAAATAGTTTAAAATGTAATCTTCCCTTGCTAGTAATTCTTATGATATCTGAATATCCCTAAGAAATGAAGAATAGTTTAATGACCAGGTAAAATGCAGGTTCACAGTGGCTGTTTAATGCTCCTTTTTGCATGAACAAGAGATTACTGCTACCTGATGATTAAGGACTACTTTACCTGACTGAGATTATCCGTTTTAAAAATTTCCTTTTTCTTTGATGTTCTTCCTTACAGCTCTCTTAATCCAAGAACACGTTTGTTTGAGTACATCTCATATCTTAATTCTTTTATTTATTTTTAGAAAGCCCAAAGCTGGTGGTGTAGATTAGGATCAAGTATATTGACAGCTCTAGCTATGGCAGGAATCTTTTAGTACCATGTGACTCTAGTCCTCTGTTGTATCTTGAAATTGCAGATTCTTTGAATATGGCTGTCTTTCCTGTGGGAGGTTGGTTGCAAGCCTCCTTCAGTAGCTGTCCCCAGATCCTGAAAAGGTGGTATTTTCCAGTGGGAGTTAATGCCTTATATTTTAATATAATTAGTTTTCTTAGAAATGTCTCAGGAGGAGGAAACGTACTAAATGGAATTTTCATTAAGTGTTTTGACCTTAATGCTACAAACTTGAACTCAAAAGGCTATATGCTAAGTTAAGTTGGGGTTTTGAATACAAATTTAAGAGAGTTCTTTTTCCCATGACCCTTAGCATCTCAGACTTCCAATGGATTTTAGGTATTCATTGAACATAAATAATACTGCATATATTGGCCTTCCAAACCGTACAAATGTGCCTTGCCTGCACAGAATTTACTGCAAGACCTTATGTAGGGAGATATTTACAATTAACTCTCCAAATCTGGTGATTAGTTTGCCTTTTTTTTTTTTTTTTTTCATCCGGCTGGAAACAGTGTCCAGGGTTGTGCAAAGAGACACAAGGGGACTTAAGTGGCTGTGTTAAAGTAACGATTGCTTTACTGTCTAACTAACAAATGGAAAACAGTGTGGAGTTTAAAACATTTTATTGCTGTCTTAGGAATGTTTGTCCAACGTGTTTTACAGGAATCTACTGTTCTCTTCTATGGTTTTGCCTTTATTGGACTGATAATAGCTTTTTTTCTGTTGATTCAAACACGTCCTTGGACATACTATGTATACTGTCTCTTGCCAGTACCAGTGTGGTATGCAGTTGTGAAAGAGTAAGTAAAGAATACATTTTACGAAGAATGCCTTATAAAACTGAGTCTGTGCTTCCTATTTGTTGATAAATATTTTTTTCCCATAAATTTGGGAGAAAAGGTTATATATAATTTTATTAAAATTCCTGAAATGTTCCTGAGACATCCCAGAGGACTGTGGGTTATATTTCACTTGACATATAGGGTGGTTTTCAAACTGATATAGCTGCCAGTTCCAGAAGATATCTTTCCTATTACCAAAATAAATTAATGTCTTTCTAAGACAAAATGTTTTTAGTACTCTTGTAACCGTAACAAAAGGATGCTAAATTCTTGGGCAAATACCTGTAGCAGCTGACTTCTTTTGTAAAATGAGACAGGCTGTTCTTTTCCAGTAATTTTAGAATAGTCTGACCCTGTGAAGTGTCAAGCATGCTGAACTCCGATCTGCTTTTGCAGATGATATACTAGTCCTGTTGAAGATTGTGCTCTGATATTATAACAAACTTGCCTGGGTTTCCTTTCACTCTAAATCCAAAAATACTTGTTACATTATGATTTCTATTGCCTAATATACTGGCAATCTGTAGCTACCAACTCAGTATTGTTCAGAGAAAGTTAGACCAACTGCAGTTAGATAATGAGCTGCTTCTTGACACACTGGAAAACCTAATTGGGAATTTTTTCCCCCTCTCTCTAAAGCTTCTGAATATTTCATCAGTTATGATGGACATTAAGCACAGCATAACTAAAACTATTCATAAAGTCAGAGTTGATTTAGCTATCTAAAGCTTGTCCAAATGCTGGTGGAGATGAGCCAGAAATGGGGGGGAAAAAGCTGGAGAGTTTTATTGTGGATCTTATATCAAGTAAAACTGAGCAGAAAGAGCTTCAGGCCATCATGCACTCTGTTTCTAAATCAGCAATACCTGAAATGTTTTTTGGGTTCTGACCCCTCTCCTTGCTCATCAAAGATAAAATCCTTTGATCTTTCTGTTTTTTAAAAATAATTATTATCTTCTTCCATTATTTTGAACAGACTTCCTGTTATTCAAGACCTTGCCACAAATCTCTTGTCACATAATATGGTTCAGTCTGCAGGATTCATCTTCATTTGTATACTGGGAATTGAAATACTAGTAAGTATTTTATCCATCTATATCAACAGGTTATCTCACAGCTATCATTCTACCTCTTTGAGGAACTGTAACTTTTATTAATGTGCTTGGTTTTCAGTCTTCTGTTGAATTTTCTTTTTAATTAGGTCTTCAGCTTTTTCTACCGCTCTACACTTACTCTTGGTCTTCTTGTCTTTGCTGGCTGGCCAGTGATCACACAACTGTGGGCTCAAGCAAAGGTACTGTATTTCTTTGCTTAGAAAGAACATTTTAAATGGCTAACAGTTGATTGCATGTCAGGATATCGGGGCTGATCTCTTTGGAATGCTGCTTTAGGTTTCTGTTCAGTTACACTTATATTCTGATCTCCATCATGAGCACCATGTAGCAAGGCAGAAGAGTTTAATATGATCTGGATAGTTCTCTTATACGATATAAGTAAATAAGACTGCTTAAGAGTTTTGCAGTAGCTGTGAGTTACTTATCAGTTTTCTGTTGTTAATGATAACTAAAAAATGCTTGACTGAGCTGTGTGAAAGACACATCACTTATCAAATTGTCACTGTAACAAAAGAGTTGACATGCACGATTGGTGGAAGTGCCACCCTTTGAGTAATATGGTCATTTATTGGGGAAAAAAAAAAAAAAAAAAAGAGAAGATAACTGGAAAACGCTTGTTCAATTTGTTACTGTCTGCAGCCAGCTGGCACACACTATTCCTTTGAGGCAGCTTTCTGTACCATTTTTCCCAGAAAAATACTTCCACTTATGTAGATATGGGTGTGAAGTAAAACAACTAATATAAGAGACATTTCTTCCATTCATTTATTCAAACATCTCTTATTACACAGAATACCTAAAACCTAGAGTTCTGGAGTAACATTAACATTTTAGTTAAAACAGACAACAGAAAAATTGGAGTTGAATTGCTAAGTCTTGCTCTGCAAGAACTGTCAGGAATGGAGGCTTGTATTTATTTACATTTTTTATTGTATTTGAGCAATTGAGTAACTTGTCTTAAAGCTGGGGATACAGAGAAGATGTTTTGTAGTACTGAAAATTTCCTTTGGGAATATGAGTCTGCCTTGAGCTTGATTCTGCCTATAGCTTTTGATGTTTTTATTTAGAGGCAAATACCTGTGATAGGGTTGGGTTTTTTTCCTCCTAGCAAAGAATGTAGGTAACTACTTAGATGATTATGGTAGTTAAATCGAATGGAATTCAGATTCAAAGACTGGAAAATGTTCCCATATTGCCAAAGAATAGGTGATTGGTGAGCTGCTGCAAACTTCTGATGAGATTAGTTTCATTCCCCTCTTCCATAAGGTTACTCATTAGCTTTCTAGTGACTGCAATGTGAGTGAACGCCACACTTGGAGAAAGTGCTTTTGAGTATAATCTTAGCTTTGATTCTTATTGTCTTTGATAGGATTTTGACAGCCGTGTAAATGAGATTCTTTTCTAAATTAAATTAAAGTACTGTAACACCAATGATCCTGTGCTCTATTTTCAGTTAAGTTTACTCTTGAAAAAGAGGGGGTTGCTTTGTGAGATGCTAGTACCCATTAGTAGTTTGCTGAGGTATATTTTTCTGATTAGACAATTGTCCAGATGACCTCCAAAATAATCCTTTTATATATTTATTTCCTTTAGACAATCGCATCAGTCTGGACTCTTCTGTGTGTGCTCCTGGCAGTATTTCCTTTAATGCCTGTTGTTGGAAGAGAACCAAACATTCCTCTGGTGTAAGACTCTCATTTTGTCTTTTAAACTTTTTATTTCACTCTTTGATATTAATAATTTAGGCTGCCTTTTGAGATACATGAGGAATTGTATTATTAAAAGGTAGCTGGGACAGTTATTGAAATTGGGAATTTAAATGATTATCAAGAACATGATTATAGCGACTTTAGTTGCTCACTAATGTGAGTGAGAATAGGCTTTTAATTCTTTTGCCTCATCTATTTGCTCTTTACATTATTCTGTAATTTCTTGGCAAGGGAAACATTTATCACAATACAAAAATTTCCAAACTTTACATAAAAATAAAGGTCATCATTAAAGAAGGAGCTTCAATGGGGTGCAAATGTAGTAAATAATACTGGCACGTAAGAACATTTCTTCAGAAGCAATTAACTCTGACAGCATCTTTCTGAATTCCTCCATCTAATTTTGAATAATCTGGTTTTGAATAGCATTCTATACCTATTGAGATACTCAGGGAAATAGAATAAATAGGATAGGCAAAGCACTCTTCTTCCTCACTGTCACCTTTGTCTATCCTTTTTCCACCTTCACTTGTTCTCTGTTCTACATTTTCCTGTCTGGTGTTGCTTGTCTGATTTTCTACAGTTGTTGATTTGCATTTCTTCTAATACATCTTTGTCATCCGTTCCACTCCTCTTGTGAGGCACTCTTTCATCACACCAGCATTCTCTCATATCTGGATGTAGTCCAGGTGGTTGGCCTGAAGGTGTTAGGCTTGTGGTGTCGTTGCAGAGAAAGACTTGAATTGACCTACACTGCAATGGTTCCTTCTGCTGTCTGGCAGAAGATACTTTGCCCAATCAGGGCAGTGTGCCTGATCCTCAGTAAAATACGGAATTTGAGAGTTAATATATGATTGCAGATAGAATTATGAACCCAGATATTTCCAGAATTATTGACATTCTGCCTCTGTATTTTTCATTGAGACTTAAATGCATTTATTGAAAACTCTTCTTAATCTTGATGCTTGGGCATGTTAGAAATATTCAGGACAGATTTACTTTGGCTGTGTTACAACCTCTCAGCTGTATATACATTTATGTATGTCTGCTAATCCAAACTGAGGGGGTTTTATTCTTTAAAACATTTGAGCACAGCTTAGAAATCAAAATGGAATTAAATTACCTTTAGATCTTCCTCCCTGACACTTCTTTACATTCACCTTACCCAGGCTGTACATCTTGCTGTTTATACTTTTAATGAAACATTGTACCTCTAAAATGGTTTGTGCTTGTCTGAATCCTGTCAGGGGAGTTTTGAAGTTGAAAAGGCTTGAAGCAACAATTAAAAATATATGTATGTGTGGCACCCCAGGATACTGAAGATAGGGAGATGCTGGGAGAAAATATATGGGAGGGGAGAAATTAGAGTGTATATTATGGTATAAATACCCTGATAGATGGTTGGATAAACCTTGAAGACTTAACTTTGGATCACCAATCACTGTTAACTATTTTGTTCAAAATATTATTTGGAGGTAATCAAAAGTACCTAAAAATAACGGGTGACAGAGCAGTCACATGGCCAAAATGGAGGGCTTTTTTTGCCACTGCCATGAGAAAAAAGAATAATTTTATTTGTGGATGACAAGCTTGTATTAAAAAAATCCTGTAACATCAAACCCAAACACACCCAACCCCACCCAAAGAAAACCTCAAGCTGACCACTATGTTAAAAAAATTAACCCAAACCAACTAAATCACACTTGATTCTGGATTGGATTTTATTTTTCTAAAGGTGGATGTTGATGTGTCCTTAATGTATTGAGTCTTTATACTGCAATGAATTATTTCACTTTAGTGAAGAGCGCTTCTGTAAAAGTTTCCTGAACTTTTTGATGATGCTTCCTGGGATTTTATTGTTCTTTTGTTTTTACAGAATAGCAACTGGTTTGCTGACTCTCCTGATCTCTTGCTTCTCACTTGTATCTCTTTGTAAAAACAAAAACAAATACAAAAATAATGAAGATCTGAAAGTGTATTTTTATCAGGTCAGTTACTACTTCCCAGTAATTCTTAATGTTGAAGGGTTTTTATGTGCAACTAAGAATGTGTTCCTACCAAGCCCATCCCTTTGAAGAAGGAAATGATTGTTCCTTGGAGTTTTCCCCTTGACAATTTTAAGAGGACCATGTGCTCATGGTAATGCACGTTTAAATATCAAAATGCTGTGTTCTCAAAGCTCATCTTGTGCATATTTATGTATATCGATAGAATAATGTGCTTACACATTTGATGCTCTATTCAGAGAGTTTGAGAATTTGTTCTTCCTTGAGTCTGTGTATGTAACTTCCAGTGACCTTTGCGGGAATTGCGCATGAACACTAAGGACAGGCTCGCTGGTTCAGGGTGTTCTTTCCTGTTTCTAGCTGTTGAGTAACAATGTGAGACTAATACTGAGCTGACTTTCTGTTGGCTAATCTTGTTTCAGATGAAAAATTAGTGGTTTTTATTCTTTATAGCTTCATGAAATAGGTTGATCTTTTCATAGTAGGTGCTAATTAAGTTCTAGAGAGCTTTTAAAATTCTGATAATACCTTGCTTGTCTGCTGTCCTCCTTTTTTTTTTTTTTTTTCCTTTTATTAACTTCTTAGAAGATAATGGTTTTATTTTAAGACCAGCTTTATTAGCTATAACTTATTATGTGCTGGAGTTTCTTACTGAGCTAAACAATGCATTCATTACACCAGTGGTACAGGTATGGAGCTCAAATTGGTTATTCTTGTAATTGGAGCTCAAAAGGAGGAGGGGAAAGAATGATGAATGGCTAAAATACATACCTGTATGGACCTGACAGGTCATTTTTAGGCTACTCATTTATTCACTGTTTTTTGTAGCTACACACAATGAATTTCTAGTGTGGGTGTTAGCCTTAAAGAAACAAAAAAGTCCCAGAGAGCCAAACAGTGCAATCAAAAAGATTTTTTTTTTTTTGGCAAAACTGTACAAATAAAGAAATGTTAGAGAGTACAAATATAAGCCTGAGTAACTTCATATGGATGTGTTTGCGTTTCTGTTACAAAAAAATCAGTTATGTTTAGACCTAATTTTGCAGTTTTGATACATGTCACTGTTTGCTTGAGGCAGAAGAATCTAATTATACCCTCACAGTTTCAGAAAATTGCCAACAGTTTCTCAGGTTTTCTCTTGATATCACTAAAGCAGGAATGGAGGATTGTCTTTTGATTTAAGCTACTCCTCTCTTCCAGTGAGTTGTGGATAAGTTTCTTTTCCCAAGTAAGAAGTGGCAGGACAAGAAGAAACGGTCTCACCGTGCACCAGGGCAGGGATAGATTGGATATTAGGAAGTGCTTCTTGTCCAAAAGGGTTGTCAAGCATTGGAACAGGCTGCCCAGGGAAGTAGTGGAATTACCATCCCTGTAGCTATTTATTTATAAGACATGTAGATAGGATGTTTGGGGACATGGTTTAGTGGTGGACTTTCATGGACTCGGCAGAGTTAACAGTTGGACTCGGCAGAGTTAACAGTTGGACTTGGTGACTGTAAAGGTCTTTTGCAACCTAAGCAATTCTATGATGTTTGAGAAGTCATTAGGGCCTCTGGAATGGTGAAAAGGAGAGTTATTTGTAATCCATCAGGTGGACTGCTGTGGTACTTACTGTACAACTTTATATTTTTGCTGCAGAGAACATCAGTTTCTCTTTGCCAGCAGTTCCATAGGTGAAGTCCAGTTTTTGCTGCACTACTGAAAAGACTGCTTTTTCCATTGTTCGGTATTCCTGGGAGGCTTCAACTTCATGTGGGTCCAAGGTAGTCAGTTTATCAGTTTTCTCCTCTAAATTAGGAGAAATGAGCAGTAGGGATCCATGTTGTATTGGTGGAACTCGGGGACAGGAGTGTTTTCAGCAAGCCTTGTATAGCATCCAGCTGATGATGTTGGTTCTCCTACCGTTCTCTCTATGAGTTGTCATGTTAGTTGCTTAGGAGACCTTCTGGCAAAGACATGTTGGACTGCAGATGTCACCCTTGATTCCTCTTTCTAGCTGTGACCTACAGATGGGTGTTTCTCTGAGGCCTGCTCTTAAACTGTGCAAAAATAATCTCTTCATTCTGGAGAAGGTTGTGGAGGAGGAAAGAAGACATATTCTTAGCAGGAGACCTCATTTTGCATCTCCATATACCTTCTGTGTCGTTCTAGTTCTGATGTTGGTGAAAGCAGAGAGCAATTTTTATGTTACTTAAACTGTGAAAACAGGAGTCTCAAAAGTGGATGCTGATCCCTTCCCTGGACGTTGGCATAGATTTAGCAGCACTAAATTGGGATTTACTAATGTGCCCGGGTCATCACAAGTCTTTCAAGGCACAAGATGTATTATGGGAGATTACACAAAGTGAGTGCAAAGTGACTTCACCAGTGACTAGGGAATAGCAGAGGGATTACCAGAGCTCATGACACTAAAAATCGAAAAGATACATCAAAGGGAAAACATCTGGCCTGAATACAGCAAAAGCATCCCAAATAAACATCAGAGGTCTGAAGGGGCCAATTCCCTGAGCTTTTGGAGGCTTAGTACTTTGACCTAGCTTCTTGATATCACACAGAAATACAAGTTACATGTTATTGTGGCCTGAAATTAAATAGAAGCAACAGATACAAAGCACATGTGAAACCATAATGAAAAAAGATGCTGACTGCTAAGTGTATCCTCTGGGCAGATACCACTAAGTATCACTATGTATGTCAGGGGAATGGCAGCAACTCATATGGTAAAAAGTGAGGAATGTGAAGACTGTGTAGGTGCTTTGCATTAAAAAAAAAGCCACAACAGCAATTACGTCTTGTAATGCAATTTTAAAGTACCTGTTTGTAAAGTACTTCTTGATTTGCCTTTTAGTGGAACTGCAGAGTTATGAATAAATAGCAGTAATTGAAAACTTGGCTCAAGTGATAATTGTAATCTTTCAGAAATAACTGACTCATGGGGTAATTTTCTTCAGGTTTTTTGCACCTACTTGATGACTGAGTGGTGTCTCTACAATTAGTCAAAGAAAAAAGAAGAGAACAGTCTTCAGCATCAGTGCTTCTACAAAGCAGGGGGCTCTACTTGAGGTGGTGCAGACAATTTCATTTTAACAGTCTGCCAAGATTGCAGCAGTTTCTTGTCTCTTAAAATCCACCTCCAATCTGCTCTGCTGCTGCTGTCTTTTCTTAGAGGAGCTATGCTGCCCATACATAGTTCTTGCTTTAACTACTCTTGCCCTTCACCCTGTACGTGATACTGCAGCAAAGCCAGAGGTTCTGCTAGTTCGTAGTTACTGTTTGAAGACAAGTATTCCTTAAAGAACTTGGTGTATGTTTTCTGTGGTTTGCAGGAGTGTTTCAGTGACAAAGAGCCTATCAAGTCAAGTCAGTGATCCCGGGTATTTCTTTAAATTAAAAAATAGCGCAAATTATTATTGTTATTATAAACTAGAAGGAAGTTTTTAAAAGCAATTTTTTTGTTAAATCTATAAATGCTCAACACTACATATAAGACTTCCTGTTCTTATGTTGATTCGGGTAAGGGGTTTATGCAAATCTGAAGCATATTTACATATTTGCTATGGGATGGCAGAGATCCATACATTTATTATGTGTTTTATTGTCTGACTTCTGTTTTGAAGATGTTGAATATTGCACTTTCAACATACGTTGTGAGCAGCACCCATGACAGTCTTAAGAACAAGCAGGGATTGCCTCTATTGAATCAAATTATCAGCTGGATGACTCTAGGTAAGAACAACTTCTTCTAAAGTATTACTCCTTTGTAGATTTATAATAAAATGCAAACAACATTAATTTGCAGGTAGCTTTGTCTTTTGAATATTCTTAATATCTTGAAGACCCCTTTTAGGAATATAATGACTTAAATTCCCTTTTTGTTTCACTTGGAGTCAGATAATGGTGATCTGAGATATTCTACAAGCAATCCAGTTAAGCATAAGAAAGTGAGGAAAGGTTGTTGCTGTATTTCAATAGAAACTTAAAGTTGCAGCTGGTGGCAGAGACCCTTAGGGTATGAAAGTGCTTTTCAGAGCTAACTTGTAAAATACTTGTGAACTAAAGTTGCTAATGTATGTTTGATATCTGTTAGAACCTGATAATTAAAGAAAAAGAACAATTTACAAGTCTATGGATTTTTTACAACCCTAAAATTAAAATCTTAAGATGATTAAACCGAACAAATGTAATTATCACTGGGGTTATGGAATACAGTTAAGCAACACCTTTCATGTTTTAGCTACAAAACAATTTCCATGGGGCTCCATTAGAAAATGTTTAGTATTGTTTATCCCCAAGTAATCTGGAGTGTGGATTTATTTTAGAGCTAAGCATACACCATGCAAAGTTTGGTAGCAGCTCTTTGTTAAAAGTCAAGACCAGGAATTTAAACATAACTTTATGGAAGAATTCTGACTTCTGAATTATCTTGTTGCTGGATGACTTGAACTAGTGACATTGTTTTAACTTGAGCAGGTCCTGTCTGTTTCAGCAAACCCACTTCTGTTTGAGCAAATGGATTCAAGATTAATACAAGTGATTGTGATCAGTGTCTGTATGTGAACAGTGCTGTCTTTGTAATGTCATTTTCTTGGAAGTATTTTCCTTTCCATCATGCTTTCATAACTCTCCGTAGCCTGCTAAGCTAAGTGGGTATCTCTGTGTGGATGAATTCCTTGCAGCTGTGAAGTCAATAAAATCAATGATGTCCTGCTTGGCTTACTGGAGCAGGAATTGAGGGTAAAGGTTATCTTTCCCTTCCGTGTGAGGGTGAGAGAAAAACATTTTTCATCTGAGAGATGATTTGGGAAGTCAAGAGGTCTGAAGTTACGAGGAAAAAGTATATTAGAAATCTTTGCTGTGTGTGATGTTTCTATGATAAATAAAGGAACTGTGAAGTAAACTGTATGTATCCAAAAGGTC
Organism: Forpus xanthops; assembly: GCA_032466535.1. Classification (NCBI taxonomy): domain Eukaryota; kingdom Metazoa; phylum Chordata; class Aves; order Psittaciformes; family Psittacidae; genus Forpus; species Forpus xanthops. Next base: position 35,735 of record JASSUY010034892.1, on the reverse strand, counting down.
TACTTAATGCCACAGTAGTATTGAATATTTTAGCAAAGTCTTTCAGACTGGAAGTAATTATTTTAAGTTAATAGGATATACAAGGTAGAAGCTTGCTGCAGTTGCTCTACATAATTAAACACGGAACTAAGCAGGTAAAAAACTAAGGCATCCAGCAACATGTCCTCAATACTCCTGATGGAGGGAAATGCTGTGTCAGTATCATAACCACTACTAGCATCTACCTTGTCACTATTGAGTATAAGAACTGTGGAATTGTAGTAATTAAGGTACTGTAGCTTTTCCAGGGTTGGTGATCAAACTCTTTTTCATCTTTTTGCGTAGTTGTAGAATAGCACTGTTTCTTACTGAACTCTCATTTTGCACCTCTGTATGTATTTATATAACTAGAAACACAGCTATCGGTATTAATTCATAATAATACTGATTGAATGTTATTATTGTGTCAGTATGATAATAAAACTTCTGAAGTTCCCTAGCAAATTGTTCTCCCCTCCCCGGCTACTCATTTGTTTACTATGAAGCCCACCTTGCTTAAAGGTTTAATTTAGGCCTAAAATTCCTTTCTGAGGAAAGATGTGGAGAACAATGCAAATGAATTAGTGATGGGTAGGTTACTGCAGGCCTGTGTCCAGCTGGTTTCAGCTGTTACACGGTATGATTTTTGCAGTGTATGTTATCCACAACCAGAGCTAAAAACAGGAGGCATAAAGTTAATCCAGCTGCTTCCCATGTTCTTCAGAAACATTTTTATGTTAGCAAATATGTCTAAATGAACGTGTATTATGTTTTAAAGGTTTGATCAGTGGAAATCTATCATAGCAATTTGCCAAATTTTGAGGAATTTGTTGTAACTGCTGTGTGTGGGGGACACATGCAGAGATTTGTATAGGTTAGCCAGTAACCTGCAGGTCTTATGATGGTTGTAGCTGATGTGTCACATCAGGTGTGGAAGGGAAAAGCTAATTACCACCTACCAGCCACTCATCTGTTTTCAACTATGACTGCACTAAGGGAACAATACACATCTGTTTCCTTGAGTGTCATTCACAGAGGCTGAATTTCTTTCCAGCAATTCTAACTTGTGGTGAGGTTCTTCCTTGGCTTGGGCCTTCTTTAAATATAGAAAGCTACAAGTGATGTTGAAAGGCTGGAGCACACTTGAAATGAAGTCATTGATTCTGTAACTGTAGCAGTGGCCAAGGCTGATAGCCAGGAAAAAAAAAGATACCCACAGGTTTTAGAAATAACCTTATTTCTCTTTTGTTGATACATTTACTATATATACTAATGTATACTATGACAATGAGCACAAGCAAGCACTTTCCATATATTTTATTTTTGTTTCTCTTCCTTCATAGAGCAATTTTTGTGACATACTGTTGATGCAGTCTTTGAATGATTCAGTAATGTGAGGCATTATACCATAGTGAAGAATCACACCAGTGTTATTTTTCTGTGCACTTCTTCATAAACACATAAAATTTAAATATTAAAAAAAAAAAAAAAAAAAAAAAAAAAACAAACCACCAAAAAAAAAAAAGCCACAACAGCCCAAAAACAAAAAAGACAAAAAAAAAAAAAAAACAAACAAAACAACCGAAAACCAGGTTTAAAGATTAAATCACAGCAATGCTTTTCCTTCTCCCTTTCCTTGCTTCAAGCACAGGCCAGTTTTCATTGGCTTTTCTTCCTCTGTACTCACTTTTATAGTAGCCCATTTCCTCTCTTCCCAATTTTCCTCACCATCTACAACAGTTGGGCCTCGTTTTCACCTCCAGAAGTTTCTCAGCTAGCTGAGTCCCTTTAAGGACAGCATGGATTCTGCTAACCTGAATGGGGAGTTGACCAGTGGACTATACTAAGGAGTGAAATGCAGCTCTTAAGGTCCCTCACTTGCATTAGAGAAATGCGTTACAAGTTGAAGGCAAGAGGCATAAGTCATGACAGATAGGTGCCTTGTAGTTCCTTAAATATTCTTGCTTTAAAACTTTTGAGTGAAGAGGCTGGTAAGTTGATAGCTTCTGTATTTTTACTGCCAATATTTTCAGTTGCACCTCAAAACGTGCAGGTTTCCTAATCTAATACAATAGAGCAGAGGCTTTGAGCTGTCAGAAATCCTGTTGTGGTTTTAGCCGCTATAACTCACCCAGTTTGCTCACTCAGTCCTCCCTTTTTCTTCCCCCTACTCCTGGAGGGATAGGAAGGAGAATCAAAAGAATGCAACTCCCACAGGTTGAGATAAGAACAATTTAGTAACTAAGGTATAACACAAACCACTGCTGCTACCACCAATAATAATAATGACAAGAGAAATACAAGGGAAAAGAATGCAGTCAATCATCACCTATACCTAGCTCGATCAAGCAGTGCACCCCAAACCCTTCTGGGTCTCTGCCCACCATTTTTTTTTTTTTTCATCCTGGGCATGACATGCTGTGGTATGGAATACCTCTTTGGTTAGTTTGGGTAAGGTGTCCTGTCTCTGCTTCCTTCTGGCTTCCCTTCCTCCCTGGCAGAGCATGTGACTCAAAGTCCTTGGTCAGACCAAAACGTTACCAAGCAGTAACTGAAAACATGGTGTTATCAGTACAGTTCTCAAGCCCAAAATCAAAACCACTGCACTGCACCAGCTACCAAGAAGGAAAAAAGTGACTGCTACTGCTGAGCCTAGGACAGATCCTCAGGGCAATGGTAAGTGGTTCTCAAAGTAGTATTAAACAGTCAAGTCTGACTGTTTTCTGGGGTAGTACTTCTGCATCATCTGAAGTCCATGAGAAATTATAAAGGCTGTGAGGTAGAAAGCCAGGAGAACTAAACTTACTTTTGATAAATATTAAGCATTCCCAGCACTGTGTGGGTTTTTTTTTTTTTTTCAAAAGTGAATTCTGCAAATAGAAGGGCACATAGGACCAGTTTTGAACACCTGTACATAAAGTATCAAGATTTAGAACAATGTTATCTTGTTACTGAGGATGAAATGGTTTGCATGTAGTGACTGATGGTTTTGGTTTGTTTTTTTTTTCTGTTGCAGTTTCTTCCTCTGTGTTGCCATTACTGAGCTCCACATTTCTCATTCGGAGACTGTTCAGCATACTGCTCTCCCTGATGTCTACCTACCTGCTCCTCAGCACAGGGTACTTCTTTCTTGCTCTGTCTAGATTGAACTTACATATGAAAATCAAGGGCAAAACGTAAAACTGCCAAATCTCCTGAACATTTCTGTTAAAGGTGCAATGTGTGCTTCCAGCAGTGATCTCACCATTTATCTCCTTGTTTAGTTTTCTAAATAAAATTTGAGGGGAACTTCCGTATTCCTGTTTGTATTATAATCGCTGTTTTGTTGACATTCCTTTCAGCTAGGCCAAGCAGTGGCTGGAAGGGTATGTATTCAAATAATCTTGCACCAAAATAAGAAAGTCTGGTGTAGTTTGTCTTTTATTATTTTGACATATGCTTTCCTGCTCACAAACAAGCAAATTACTTCTCTTGCAGCTGCTTAGCACTGGTATCTTGTTATGGCTTAAATGACATGTGACAGGAAGCAGGCAGCCCTAAAATGAAGGAAAATTTTTTGTTGAGAGATTTTCATGGAGGTTAATTTTTTTTTAAAGCGATTCTTGTCCCCATAAAGAACAGCGCTTGCTTCTTTTTGGATATAGCCAGCTCCTCAAAGCCTTTAAATGAAGAAAACACTGTGTCAGCCAACTCTTTCTTTTTTCTAAACTCAATAGCTTTTAAGAGCATAATTAATGGGGAGTATAGGAACCATTCTTTCCGCCTTCCCTCCCACTTATCCTCTGGATTTAATTACACTGGAAAATTAAGTGGAATAAAACATCTTGCAGCAGACATTTTGCAATAGTTGCCTCTTGTGCATCCTCTCATTTTAGATGAAGCATCTCTGTTTCTTTAATCTCCTGCCTTCCCTTCCTTCCACTTCCCCATTAAAATTTTGATCCTAATCTTATTCCTGTCCTTGCACACCCTCTTATGCTCAACCTTCTTAGCCTGTCCTGGCTACTGGATAAAGCATGAATGTTCTGTCTTTGGCTGGCAACTTTCTTCCTTATATTTGGCCCTGCACCAGACCACTTTAAATGCTGATAGCTCTCTGCTGCCTCCCTACAGTCTTCAAAAAGACCAACAATTTGGAACAATTCTTAAAAAAAAAAAAAAATCAGAAAACACTGAAAATTACAAATAAACCGAAACAAACAAAAAAACAACCCCCAAAATCCCCCCAGTCAACTACTCATAGCAAACCCAAGGCGCTCAGTGCCAAAAATATCCATTATTTTGTTAACCCAGTGCATTGCCCAGGTAATTGTAGCAATTCTCTAGGTGTGCAGTTGAGTGAAACTGCTGAGGAGCTACTGGTTGTCACTGACTCAGTTCAAGACGTTAATTTTGTGGCAGGTGTACACCACTGTGAGGACTAAAGGTACTTTTGTTACTGATAACCATTGTTGTTTTTGAGTTTAGCTGCTTGTCATTCTGATAATTAAAGCAGAAATGTCTATTCAGTTTTTTTGTTCCAGTTTGAAACTGCTTTGTGTCTGCACTAGTGGGGAAGCACAACAGAAATAATATTAAGATTAGCTGCAATAATTTTCTTGCTTTTAGAAAAATTAATTTTTATGTCCAAGGTGGAAAAATAAAAAGGATAAAAAACCCATACAGTCTTGTCAGTATAAGATCACAGTGTCAGTATTATAATTTTATCTTGAAAAAAAAAAAGGAACCAACCCCAAACTGAGAGGCACCATGAAGTATAATTGGAATGTAGAGGGCAAGGAGAAACTAATATTATCCAGTGACAATCTACACCCTTAAGTTATCTGGGGTTTTAGTGTCTCACATATGTACACTCATGGTTTGTGTTAAAGGAAATTCTTTGTTCTTGGTTTCCCACAGCAAAGTCTTAGCTGTCCAGTTCTTAGAAAATTAGTAATTGAGTGGTACAGGAACGGGAGCAGCTCCAGCTGGATGCCTCTGGGGTGGCACCCACAGTAAAGAAATTCCTGGATTTTTATACCCTTACGTTCTGTGCACCTGACCATCACACGCTATTCATGTGCTTTGCACATGCCTCTTGGTTCAGTGATTAATTCTGGTGTGGTGTCTTTTCATTCCTCATCAAGCTATTTCATTGTCTTGAAGCGGGTGTAAATTTCTTCTTATGTCTCTGGTTGTTGCTCCTTACTGGGATGCAACTCCTTTATCTTCCAGTTTGAACCAGTCTCAAGGCCTTCATTTGTATAACTAAGCACAAATTAAGTTCAGCTTTATCTGGGTGGGAGTTAGAGCTTGTAGCCTAAGGTTCCAGTGACTTCAGTTTTCCAATGCTGACTACTCCTGCTAAGCAAAACCACTTAGTCAGAAGAACTCAGTGAAAGGAATCCAGCTAACTAAATATAATTCACATCGTTTGCTATGTTTGAGTGCTCATAGGAGCCAGAAGTACTCCTCTAAGATCAGGGGTGTAGCTAGAATGGTTTAGTGGCATGACTTGATGCTGCAATTGCAATGGATTGTTTATGTAGTGAAGAAATGCTCTTTTTATTATACAGTTGCTTCTGTCCTTGGAACTAAACTGAGATCACCAGAATAAATTTATGTGATTAAGTCCTAAAGAGAGAGACACAGTCTCTGGTTGCTGTCTAGATTGGACTGTAACATCAGTTCCAAATAGCCCTCATTACATAATTTTCCATTTTGCAGAAAATAGGTGCCAGATGTGAGTCTTTTTTTTTTTCCTGTTTCTTTTTAATTTTATTTCAGTTTTAGTAAAATTAATTGTGACACAAAGGGCACTCAGGCAATGTTGTGGTAGCCATCAAATGTGAACATGGGTGCAGAGCATGGCAAGACTGAAGCAGCCGCTTTCTCCCACTTTTGCCATTTAGTTACTGCATAGATGTAAACTTCAGAAATGAGGAAAGAAAAGGGGGGAATGGCACTAGGTTTTTCATATATCACTCGCGTGACAAGAAAAAATATGTCTGTATTTGATGTTAAATTGTTGTTAGTGACTGTAATTATTATGATTATGTTATTCTTCAGGTATGAAGCTCTGTTTCCACTGGTGCTATCTGGTTTGATGTTTGTGTGGATAAATATGGAACAAGAAGCACTGCAGCACTATGGTCTTTCACTTAAACCAAAGGTAACTGCTCCAGATAGTTATATCAGCTTAATTATCTGTTTTTTTTTCTTTTCCCTTGATGATATAATATAGATTTTGAGTGATTTTCAGAGAGCAGCAGTTCGCATTTCTTTGAGTTTACAAAGCCCATATCAGCTGGTTTATGAAATAGGAATGTGACCCTGTAGGAGAGATTTATAATTTATGTTACTGAAAATGTTCCACATCAGAGCCATTTCTTGGAATGCAGGAAATCAGTTTGACTTAGTGGTATGTTCTGTAAGCTACAAAGCTCTGTTTGAGTGTAGTGCTAGTTCAGCATAAGGTGCAGTAACTCTTCAGAGTAAGCCAGTGTACACTGTACTTTTTCATTCTGATGGCAGAGTCTTGAGTGAGTGGCTGAAAAGAAATAATTTTATTTCAGAAATGACCCATAGAAAATACTAGAAATCTTAGTTTGATTTTGACCTTCCACTTGTTCTTGAAGGACAATTTTATTTCTGGTTAGATGGACATGGAGCTGGAGACTAATTCGGAACTAGCACCAACTTGGAGTTGCCTGGAGAAGGAGTTTTGTAATCAGTGCAACTTATTTCACCTTAAATTGCTGACAGTATACTAAATTTCTCAAACCCTGTGCTGCTTGCACTGTTATTTAGCTTTTAGATTAGGTCAAGGGTTTAACAAACTGTGGCTATGCATTGGTTCAGTTAGACCCAAAGTGCTGATTGTAGAGTCAGAGCCAGGCAAATGTGCATCACAGCTCTCCCTGGCTTCTCCCACATATGCTGTCTTTGGTGGAGTTGACAGAAAACCTACCACAAAATAAAACAGAGAATGTAGCTCAGGTCTCTGATAGTGTGTGATTATTTTTAATTAAAATGTTATGAATATTGAATGTCTGTTATTTGAGTTTTTCCTTTTCCTAAGTGAAAAATTGATTGACCTCTTAAATTCCATGAAGGCTATTTCTCTTCAGGTGAAGTGATACTGTGCTGAGAACTGAGAGAAGGAGATGGAGAATATTCCAGTATTCTCATTCACAACTTAAATCAACTGAGGATAATAGCAGTCTTTTATTTCTGTGGGTCTTTATCCACATGCTCATATGAGCAGTGGAAGTGTGTGCGTATTCATGATTAAAAATATGATAAATCTACAGCATAGAAGTTCATTTTTAGTGTAGATAACAGCGGAAGCTCCACTGTTCATTTGATCATCTCACTTGTAGAATCTTTCTGGCAGATTCATTAAAGTATAATGAAAGTATGAAAAGGTTTGCACTTTCCGTTGTAATACTGCTCTAATAGCAGCTGATAGGGATGTAGGTTTATTTCTCATTCTTTTAAGTAAAAATACGGTGGTTCTGTCAAAGTTGATATTGGTTAATATTTGGTATTGATTTCTTCTGCTGTCTTTCCAGCTTGCTGTTTTCAACTTCACCTATACTACTGATATAACTCAGTTTCGACAACTCCATCTAGATGACGTCCGCAGGTCTTTCTTCTTTGTATCCTTTTGCTGGTTGTTGTGTTCCAGGGAAAAAGATGGGTTTGTTGCAAAAGGATCTGCAATCAAAAGTTATGGCCTTGTAACCACTGGAAACAGAAGCTGGTAAAGATTATTTGACTCGTGGTGTTCAATAGACAATGGTCTTGTACATTATGTATTTTGATTTGTTTAATCAGTATGAGCTGCACTGTTTTGGAATCTGGCTCCTTGGCCACTTTGAAAAGTGTGGTGGCCATTTAAGACCATTAGACTTGAGGTAAACTTTCTTCTTAAGGAGTCCTGGTTTTAGTTTGGGTTTGACATTTTAGCTTGAGAAAACTTACTCAGCCTTCACAAATCACTTGGAAAGGGTAATATTAAATTTATTCTCACCTTCTCATTTTCAGAGTGTGGTAGCATGTTAGGAAGAAAATATTAGGAGCCAGGCATTGAACATGGCCAGGCAGGTGAAACAAGGGAAAGCTCTTGCAGCCCTAGTGAAACTAATATGGGACATAGGGAACCTGCAGCAGAGGAAGTGTGGCAGATTCCTTGTTGAGAAGGCAGTTCAGTGCTAAGGAAAGAGGCAAATCATTTTGCTAGGTGTTGAGCTTTTGTCAATGCTTTAGAGTATACCTGAAAAGCAGCGGCAAATTTATTGATTTCTTTTGCTATTTAAACAAAAAATAAGCTAACTTTTAATAAAGCTGCTGCTGCTGTCTGTCAGATGCTAAAAGTTAGCTGAAGCAAAAATCAATCCAATGGTATTTTTTAAATCTCCAGTATAGTACTACTGTAATCTAACACTTGAACATAGGACTACTTTAGTCTCATCTTAATCTAAAACACTTGAACATGTTTTGTCCAGATCCTGAAAAAATACAGTTCTCAGGTCTCCTTTGCAGAGACCAGGTATGATACACACCTGCTTGAAAAATATTGTGGCTTTTTTGATTTAGATGTTTTTTTATATTTAGAAATAGCGGTGTATCTTTTCTACGAGAGCCATCACATTGCCATGATGACCCTGTGAGCTGTGTATCTTAAGATTGTCCCACGGTTCCTATATAGGGCCTAAAAGTAAGAATGTGCAGGAGAGCTTTATAGCCTGGTCTTCCGAAAGATTCAGATTGCTTACGCTTAGCATTTTGATTATACATATGTGCTGCTGTCTTTTTGTTTTATTGCAAAACTGTTCTTGTAAATCTTTAACTGGCAGAACTGTGCTATGCTGTTAGTCAGCTGTGTTACTAAACTTGAAATGATGTGGTACTCAGGGGAAGCATCATTTCTTTAGTTATGCTGACCTAATCCTTACAAAATATTGCAAGAATACCAACAATTCTACTGAACGGTTGGTAGCAAATTTTTTATGCAGAGACTTAAATGGTCCAGTGCAGGAGCTCTAACTGGAGTGGAAGGACCAGAGGGAGCTCTGGCAACAGTAGCCATAGTCAGAGACTAATCTTTGCCAGACGCAAAAAAGCAGTTAAAAACTGTTCTTCTGCTGAAGAGATATGAGTTAAAATGAGCCCTGATGAGCTCAGGAGGTAGAAAAGTGTCTTTAATGGGCTCATATGGCAGCAAGTGTTGTACCTAGATGAAAAAGGTAGGGCTTATTAAAAAAAAAATTCCAGCTATACAGATACTGCCAAAGTTGTCCTTCCTCCCTGAAGGAAGGAAAAAACTGAGAGACCCATGTTGCAATGGATAGACTTTGCATAACATTTGGACAACAAATCTGTGGGAAGAATAACATAAGAACCTTTAGTCTTGTTTCATAGCCAACTACCTCTTCCACAGTCAGTTCCTCAGTAAAACCATCTCTTTTCATGTGCAGTATAGATGCATATGTCATTACTTTCTGCAAAAGCACTTGTGTTTAAAAGCATAGCAGGGATTGTGGTCCAATATATGTTCTTATATTGCTAAGTAGGGGCCCAGAAAAAACAAGCTGCTGTTCACTTGCAGGGGGCTCAAGACAGGCTCTAAAATCTTACCAGTCTTACCCTGTCTCCTAAATTTACATAGTCATGTATGAAATCTTGGGTAGAGCTAGACAATACTTTGAATTTCTTAATGCAGTGTAAAGCTGTAATAGTGAGTTAGCTTCTTGTCGTTTACTGGTAGGATTTTGAAAGTAAATTGAAATGAAGAGGGGGAAATGCTTTAATGCTGGGTTTGTTTTACTGCAGCCATTTCTGTGGTGTACTTTCCTTAAATACATTTAGGTTTTCTTCATAGTCACAGCCTTTTTTGGCACTGGAAACATAGCTTCTGTTAACAGGTATGTTTTATTCATTGATTTGAATACAAAATACAAAAAAATTTCTTCATGCAGTTGGTGGACTAAATATAAATTGGGTTAGCAAAATCAGGGCAGCAGAATTAAAACAATAGCAGAATAATGATAACAATTTATTTCATTTCTGCTCTCTGTAACATGTTCCCTAAGAGTCTGAGATTGTTGGTTATGAGGTTGTCTCAATTTCCATTAGAAGTTACTGGCAGTATAAGCAGTGAGAGCTCGGCTGCTCACCGTCAGCATGGCACCTTGAGAGACACAAGCAGAGAAAAATTGTAGAGAAAGAAAAGTGAGGTTGGCAGTCCCTGCTAATTTAATATTTGAGTAGGAGAAGAGAGCATTGGAAGCCTTGTTTAAAAATGTACACACAGTGTGTTACAGAGGTAACTAAATGCTTTTTTTTTTTAATTTAAAATGCTATTTTAAAGGTAGGTTATAATATCTTTTTCATGTTTCTCTAGTTTTGATCCTGCTTCTGTCTATTGTTTCTTGACTGTGTTCAGTCCCTTCATGATGGGAAGCTTGCTTTTGCTGAAGGTCAGTAATCTTAACTACGTGAAATTCTCTCCAAAGAACTGTTTAATAAATAACATATCATGTACACTGTTGTTACTTTGCAATTCACAAAAACATATATATGTATTTGAGCTTCATTAGTCTTCTTAACATGCATGCAGCTTTAAGCCTTTGTAGTGTATCTAGAGATAGATCCTTCTGTTTCCCAGAAGAGAGAAGCTAAAGTGCGTGGAAGTACAATTTAACTGCATTAGACTGGTTTATTAAATTAAAATGGAAATTTTAAATGTTGAAAAGACTTAAATTATTTAAAAGATAAGCTTTCCTGTAGTATCATATCTACACAATACTGTGGAGATATATATGTATATTACTAGCTTTATCTACATTTCATTAAGTACAGGTTTTGAATGCTCTACTGATTTGGCTGCCATTTTGCAATAAATAGTATTTCTTATATGTTTTACTGCTCTGTCAAAGATTGGATTGCAATTCCTGTTTGCAGGCAAGATGTGGGATCTCTTTTCTAATATTTGAGTAAAGGATCTGCCAGAGAGTTAAAGAGGCAAGCAGCAAGATGTGGTATTTAGGGGTATTTCTAAAATAAGCGGTCTTTCCTGCCTCTGCCTTTCTGCTGTTTCTGTCGCAGAGAAAGCACTAGTTACAGGTATACTGCATGTTATACTGCGGGACATAAGGTAATAATGCAAACCTCCAGGATGTGGGAGAGCAGGTTTTAGCACTGCATTTACACTACTAACTTAAGGATTGCAAGTCAGTTTTTGGAAAAAAAAGAAGGCAATTTCATGTTTCTAACTTGTTTTGTTCTTAATTTACTGAAGTATTTACATTTGCTTGGTTTGGTTTTGGAGGGGCAGCGCGATCCTTGCCTTCCTGAATATGTTCTATATTCAAGGGTTTTTTTTATGGTTGAGATGAAATTGTCCTATTCTACTTGGAGCTCTGCAGTCTGTCACATGAGGTGTTGGATCTGAATAGTTCTGTCTTCTAGCTTTTGTGAAGTGTTTGTCACTAGTGCTAAAATGGATAAATGAAGAGAGGGTCGTTAATGTGTTTTAATTAACATTTTCCATATTGCCTCATGGCTTAATTCACTGCAGTTCAGCTATGACCATGGAAGTTTTTTTTTTTGTACTCATTTTCTAAACATGCTTCCTGCAAAATGATTTTCTACCCATTCTCGCATGTTTACATTTTACATTTTATTTTTGCAACATGAACATTCTGTAATCATTTCAAAAGCAGGAAAATGTTTCCACAACCTGACAAGTTGTTTTGTAAATATGGCTATAAACCAAAATGAAGCTTGTGTTTTAAACAGGTTGTCATCCCGTTTGTCCTGGTATCATGTGCTTTTGAAGCTATTCAAGTCACAACACAGCTGTCTTCCAAGAGGTACAATAAGTGCTATATTTCTGTATTAGTAAGGGTTTCAAATCTATTTTGCAAGAATTCAGAATTGTCGAAACTCAATCAAAGTTTAAAAAACAAAACCTACCTAACAAGAAACCCAACCCAAACAAAACCCAGTAGGTCACATTGTTACTTTTATTTATTGTTATGTTTTTGGTTTTTATTCAATGATTTTTGCAAGCTCAGGAATTCTTTTCTTACTGTTAAATGAGTATTAATGGAAGTGTTGGCTCTGTCTGAAACAATCAGATACTTAATATTCTTTGTTGACAACACAAATGAGCACTTTTTTCCCCCCATAATGTAGAAAAATTAGCTGAATTTAAAGTCTGATTTCTGTTTTAAATTGCATCTCTGCCTACTGTATTCTATTTTTAATGTAACCCATTTATAATGTAACCAATTTGCAGCTTTGTAACACTGAGCTCACCACAAATAGCCTTCAAAAAAAAAAAAAAAAAACCAAAAAGGCTGGATTCCTTTCCATTGCATTTCAGTGCTTCCCAGGTGTGTTAGAATTACATGTTTTTTGCAGTAGAACTAGGTAGCTGGCAGTCCTTTCCTCACCTATATTTCAGAGAGAATATGAGACAGATGCCGAGACTATGCAGAGTGCAGTATCCAGATTTGAAATACCCTCATGCTTTTCCTTCAAGACCTTTGTTTTAAATGTTAGCCTTCCTTCCACCTTTCAGTGAAAGTGACTGAATCCTCTGCTCGTCACGTGAGATTACAGATGGTGCTGAAATAGAGGAGATCCCTGTCAGCTAAATGATTTTGAGTTTGTCACTGTGTGATGTTGTGGGGTTGGCCAAAAGTCTTGCTGTCAGTGGCAGGACAACTGCAGAGATGCTGTCCTGCATATTGCTTAGCTGAGCCAGGAGGAGGCTGCCTTTGCTCAGTGTGACACCCTCTGACTTTCTGTTTGTTTTCTTCCTGCCTGCACCCTGCCAGTTGTCTCCTTACACAACACTACTTGGTACTAACAGGGATCAGGGCAGCCTGAAATCTGACTTCTTGTTGAAAGGCAGCACAAGTCTCACCATCCCTTTTACCTTCACTGCCTTAGCTGTGTATGCAGTGTAGTTGGACTGTCCCTGGGACCTCCAAGGAAGGGTATTTGTTCTACTCACTAAGGTTTATACAAGAGCAGGGCTGCATTGAGAAATTGGAATTGCTCAAAAGACCAGCTAATGATTTCTATTTCTAGGGCTCAGGCATCATAAAGGTCAGCATTTCCTAACTTGTGAATGCTTGCCTTGGCAGTGCTGGTGGTATTTCAGGCTTCTATGTAATGTGCGTCTGAGTGTGTGAGAGGGGAAATGATACCAACTTCTTAAAGGAAGGGATAAGATCACATCTGTGCCACTTTGAAGCTGTGGTTGCAACTCCAGCCGGTATTTGTTCTGGCTTCATTTAGCTGTGCCTAGGTACCAGGAGCAGTGACAGTTGCCACAGTATAGCTTGGGAATAAGCCAGAAACCACAATATGTGCCCAGGATCCCTGGAGAGGTTGTACTCTGATTATCAGCATGTCCTGAAGTCTGTATTGCACTCTTTATTGCTCTTCTGCCCCTGCTAGATAAATTAAGCCATCACAGGGGACAATCTTGTCTTTGCAGTGCATAAACATGCTCTGAAATCAGTGTTGTCCTTCTGTTGTGAAAGGCTTCCTGCAGTTCAGAAAGGCAAAAAGTAGACTTTTGTGATTTGGACAAATAGCTCCTAAAATCCCTGTTTAGAGATTAAAGGGACTTTCTGGGTTTTTTTTTTTGTCTGTTTGTTTGTTTGGGTTGTTTTGCTGTTCATGGGTAATGTTCTGTCAGAATATGTTCTTGGAGCTTGCCTGTGAAAACAGCCCTCTAGTTGAGTACCTCCTAGGCACTACAAGATTGCAACATCCTATCCGAGTCATTAGGAAGTAGGAAGAGGCCATTCAGTGTGTCTGAGATACAGTTGGTTTGTTGCATCCTTATTTACTAATGAAGCATAACTGATGTAGGAAATATCAGAAACTTCCTAACCAGGAAGCATTGATATGTGTGGATTTCCCTCCAGCGCATGTTCGTGCAACACTGCAGTGGGACATTTTCCCCAAAAAAGCTTCGGTAGTGCAAAAAAGATGGTAATACTGACAAATTAGCTGTATCCTAGTAAAAGACTTTCCTGTTAATGGGTCAGCTGTTTGCAACATTGCTTCAATGTCATTAACTTAGAAACTAGTTTTAACCAGTTATAGCAATTGCTTTCCTGTAATTTAGGATTTACATAGTTTAATGAAAAGGAGATTAGGTTAATGGGGGGGAAAGTAGTTCTGCATGCTCCCTTCTGATTCCTTTCACTGGCCACAGCCTACTTTGCAGAAGTAACCTGTCATCTGACAGAGAGGCCCATGGATTTGGGAGCATGCCACCAAATTCTGAATGCTCCCAGAGCAGCTTACAGGCACCCAGACATCTGGAAGGTTTGGGGATGAGCTCCTCTTTTAGCAGCCTCCTACCCAATAGGTGGTTGTCAGAATAGGACCGAGCAGCTCAGGTATTTGTCTGCCTATGCCAAACAGCTTTGTTCACTCTTGAGTCCATCTTGAAACTTCTAAATTAGCTTTGTTTGATCTGACTGGCATGTGAACTCCTTGATCAGGAATGGGCAGGTGCTGTTTGTAAGGTGCTTTTGTTCTCACAAAAATTACTTGTGTTAGCTTTCTATGTTGCAAAACTGAAACTCTGTTCATGTGAAATGTCTTTTTCAAAGAGAGTGCCATTACAAATGCCAAATGTCCTACTCTGGCATTTTTAGGACAGTGCCAGAGATCAAACCGCTTGCTAATACATTGAAATTATTTGAGTGATTGAAAGGCAGCTACAACAAATCATATCTTATTTTAATTTCTTCATGGGGGTTTTAATAATATTTGTAACATCTATGGCTGTAAGTAAAGGTTGATGGTCTATTTGTTTTTTTCTTTGCAGCCTTTTACTCCTTGTTCTCGTAATTTCAGACACCATGGCTTTGGTAAGTTGTTGCACATTCTCTTCAAGTAAGATCAAGAAGCAGAGGGCTCTCCTAATTCCGTCAAGAGAGATCTGTATTAGTTTCAGACTTCAAAGTTTTTGTAACTAGGGCAGTGAATTGGATTTAAACCCTAGCATAATTTAGAGATAAAACTCCTCCAGTTGAGGAGGAGTTTGCACTTTGAATTTCATGTAATTAATGCTTCTGAGGGAGCAATATTCTCATAATAACAAGAGACCAAAATTAAGTGGTAAGTTATCATCTGAGTTTTTCATGTGCTTTCCAATCAAATCCCTAGGAAGAGCTGCACTATCAGTTGTAGCTGTATGCAAAGTTTAGTTAATTTTTCAGGAATTTTGAACTTTTTACTCACTCCACCTTCCCTTGGAAAAAAAGAAGAAAAAGAGAAATGCGTTACCCACCAGCTCTGTTAAGAGTTGTTAGAATCCAGGACATCGGCAACATCTGAAAAGACACTTAGTGCCCTCTTAGGAAATGGTATCTTCAGAAAGCTTGTGTCCAGAACCGAAGCTAGCTAACACAACATAAGGCTGAACAATACCCCAACATAATTTTTACAGATTAAAAGTATGTTTTCATTGTCGCCTCAAACTGTCTTCAGCGTAGCAAGCAATGCCACTGGGTATCACAAGGTAAACAGAAACCTAGTAGAGTTGGTGTTCTCAGCTAGCAGACACTTGCTGTAGCATTGCCCCTTTGGAGTAAGCATTCCTGATGTGATTTCCTTCTGCAGTGTGATCTGTGGATCTCACATGATAGAAAATCAGTGAGTAAAAAGCAAGTAATGACTAGTTTGTCTGTAGAGTGAGAAATGGAGAAGATACAGTTTTACGTAGCTTCAAATAAATGTTTGTGACTAATCTGACTTTTTTATAACTACCAATAAACCAGACTCTTAGCATTTTACTAGTGAAGTCAGTCTAACTAGACAAAGAGTGGGGGCATGTACTGGTGTATAGCAAGCCCCAGCATATCCAATATATCTTATATCTCATGCATTCTCCTATTTTTGTTTAATTATTTTAAAACACAAAATAGGTGCTTGGTGTGCAAAACAAAGTGTTACCAAATAGGCCTAATGTGCAGCAGCTGTGTGTATATCAAGAAATGAGGAAGCTGGCAAGAAAAAAAGAAGAGAGAACTGGTTTGTGGTCTTGGATTCACTAGCATGGAAGTGCTATCTTCTCCCAACATTATTCCCATTTTATAAGTGAGGAACCACCAGAGTTGCCCAAATACATTTGCTGTGAAAAAACAGTACCCAGCATTCTCTTTGGCACTAGGTGCTATTTGGGAACCTGTTATTTCAAACAATGAGATGGTTTGGCTTTTCTTATTGATAAAGTTTTCTAGTTCTCTAGTTTTCTTATTAATAAAGTTCACTCTCCATTAATTTTCTGCTTCTTGCAAGGCCAGCTTGACAGAACTTAGTCTATCTTTTATCTGGTTGTGTTTACATGTGTAACATGTATACCCTGTTAAATCTATTTCTGGCTCCTAGACTATTCCTTACTTTGGTCCAAATGAGCATTCCTTGAAAGGTCTTGCCCTTGTTCTACTTGGAATATTAGAAACTTGGAGTAAACAGCCTGAAAACATGGTTTTTAAATTTATCTTTCAAAGTGTGCAGTGTTGATGCACTAATCAAAGTTGGTTTATTTCCTAGCATTTTTTCTTTTTGGTTAAAGATTATGGAAGCTGGCTGGAAATCGGAACAAGGTACAGTATTTTTTTTTGCCTCCATTATGTTTTTAACAGGCTCATAGGTTAATGTTGTTTATCTACTCAGAACTCTTGTAATTTTTTCCAATTACTCTCCATTATCAGGTACTTCAATTATGTTCCCCATACTTAAAAAACATGTGCATGCATGTGTGCACACAGGTCTAAATACATATATATATTTTTATATCCCATATATATATATATCTATATCCCATATATATATATTATATTATATATATATATCCCAAGCTAAAACTTGGGTCTTAAAACCTGTGGCAGAGCAACATGGAGTAAGTGACAAAACTAGCATGTCAGGAAATAGGTGGTAGGATTTGTGTGATTTCTAAAGAACAGTGATTACACAAAAAATATTTTTATTGTTTTGCATTTTAGTTTTAATCACTGGTAAAATAACAATCAGAACTGTTTATTTTCTTGAATCTAATGATGTTATTATATACAATCTCCTGTGAATTAATCAACCATGCACATGTTGGTAGCTTCCAAGACCCATGCATTTATCTTCCTCCTAGTTAGGGAATTTATAGCATTTAAACATAGAAATCACAGCTAAAATGAGAGAATTTGTTTTGTATTATGTGTCGTACTAGTCTGCAGATCATACGTCATGAGATAGGATTTCAATTGTGCAGTCTGTCCTGGGTTACTTGTGAGTAGTCCAGAAATAACAAATACAAGGAATACGCATTTCAGATTTACCTTCCCTGAGTTGTGGAAATAGATAATATGCTGTAATAAGATTAGTAGGGAATATGTTGTTAGTAAGCCAGCCAATCTGGTCACTTGACACTGTTACTTAAACAGAAGTTGAATAGTGACCCATTGTTAATGTTCTGTTTAGTCTACGTTTATTCTGTGCTTTGCTGTGCCCTAATGTTCCCTGTAGTTGCATACATGTGTACACACACGTATTCTGCCTGGGTTTTTTTTGGAGGTTCAAATTCCTGCTTGTAGCTACCTTTTTGAAGGTTCCTAATGGGAAGAGACACAGTCAGATCAAAGAGTGGAAACTGCTTTAGCATCACACTTCCTTGCTATGGTCAGTTTATGGTAAATCAGATTGCCTCATCATTTTGTTTGAATTCCTATGCAGATTAATAAGGGTAGTAAAGACCTCAGAAAAGTTCTGTTCCACTGGGCAAGAAGCTTTCTAATTGGGAGTTAGCAAGCAAAAAGTGCTCAAACCTTTCCTCTCTGATATAGAGTCTTCATAGTGTAGAGGTTCATGACGCTGATGAATTGTTGGATCCATTTCAGCTGGAAGTTTGCCTTATCCTGAAGAGTTTAGGGGAGCTCATTATGCACAATTGTAGTTCTGCCTCTCTGTGTCTGTACGCTTTGAGCACTGAAGAAAGCACTGAAAAAAGCCCTTTTAAAAGAGTAATTTGTAGTTAATTTTTAACATGGTAATGCATAATGCTCAGGCAGCCTTAAATTTGTCATGACTTCACTTTTGAGTGCTTGACTTTACTACCTGCATTATTTTATTGTAGTCCCTTTATACATGTTTTATGTGTGTGTATATGCACAAAAGGTAATAATGACAAGGTTGCATAAGAAAAGAGGTGAAACCATAGGTGCAGAGCTGAAGCGGTCCTTCTATCCAGCATGAGCAATACTTTGGCAGCTGAACCTTCTTCTCTGTGAGCAGATTTCTAATGTGTGATTCTCAAGCTTGGCAAAATTAGTAAGCAACAGCAGATTTTTGTGTATTCCTGAAAGGGAAGATGAGCTTCATGGGGTTTTGGTCAATTCCCAAAACCAGTGGGAGAGAGGTACTAATGTGGCTTTTTCCTGTCCTCCTGTTGCAACTGCAGTGACAGCTCTGTGGCATTCCCATTGCAGTGTCATCTGTTGTTGCTTTGACAGCAAGGTCTGAAAATATCCTGTCTCAGCTGGCATTTTAGGCATTGCCAGAATTTTACCAGGAAGGCTGAGTCAGTTAAGGAAATGATGGTTCCTTTCTTCCAACTGTTTGTATCTCAACGAAACCTGGGTAGATTTCATGGAACAAAGAATAGAAGCACCCTTAGGGACAGCTGCGCTCATATTTCTTTTTTTCTTTTTTTTTTCACTCTTCTTTTTTTTTTTTTCTCTCTCCTTTTTTTTTTTTTTTCTTCTTTTTTTTTTCATTTTCCCCACCCCCTTTTTTCCCTTTTTTTTTTTTTTTGTGGCACTGAAGGGAAATGTGGGTATGCACATTCACAATTACAAAGGTTCTTTTTATATAAGTAGTTACCACATCATTGAAGTCACAGGTGGAAAAGCAGCAATTTAATTGCTCAGCAAAGATTGGTTCCCCTGAAGTCTGTCAGTTCAGTGGTATATGTGCCACATTTGCAAGGCTTGTGATGTATGTTTCCACACTCATTCTGTTTTGTGGTGATAGCTTTCTACGGATTTTCTAATTACCATGCTTCAAAACTTTTGTATGTCCTCTCTCTTACTGAGAATGTGCAAGTTCACTAGGAAACTCTCATTAGGCAATACTTGTGTTTTCCAGTGCCAGTGTTCTGAAGTTTCATGTGTAAGTAGAGCTGGTTTTAAATCCCTTATGGAGGTGGTGATGTTTTATTTCCTGGTGGATCCCTCACATTGTTTGGAAGTAGGGTTTGTTTACTAATGTATTCACTTCTTTTCTTTAAATTTCACCATTGATTCCTGGCTGTTACATCTCATTCTACCATGCCTTAACTTGCTGGTTTACCATACACCATATCTGCCTTAACAATGTGATTCCTTTATTCTCCTGGTTGAATTTACCATGCCACTTAAATACCGTCTTTGAATGTAAAGAGATTTCTACCTTTCCCACTCTTCCAGACTGTTAATGAAATGCTGAGCCACAACAGATCCAATGTTCAGTCCTGCATTGCCACATTCTGCAAATTATCAACACACCACTGATTCCCTTTTCTCAGTAAATTATCAATTACCATAAGTATGTATGGCTTCTTAGAAAGTTTTAAAGCTCCTTTGCTTAATGGTCATGCCAAAATCAATGTGAACTCTTGTTTCAGGGAGTGGTTTTTATTGTTTTGATATAATAACGGGATGATAGTCTTGCAGTAAATGCAAAACTCATAGCACTGACTTACGCAAGCTTGTAAGGTCTGCTAATCTTAGCCTCTACTATATATCTTGAGGTCACCCTAAACGGCATCATACGTCCTAGTAGAAGACACCATTACATTTCATAAAAATAATAATGCAGCTTTCCTAGTATTTTAAGTATCAAGTGTGTAGTATGTGCTCATGAGAAACTTTTTTTTTGAAGAACAAATTGAATAGCTAGCTTTTCCTTTTTGTTGTCACTAAAATAATTTCTCTGTCGCTTTAAAGTTAAGTTTACCTCTGCAGATAAATATAGCCTTTAAACCCTGTTATATCTATATAGTATATGCAATTTGTAAATAGCTGTATATTCAGGTAGTCAAGATAAATTCTACAGCTTCTTTGTATGACAGTATTATATAGTTTTATTTGGACACATACTGTACTATTCCCTTGCTCTTTTTATAATAGTTGCTGGAAGATAAAGATGCAATCTTAACTGTCTTCTGCAGTTTCGAAGTTCAGGGGACATAGACAAAGCACAGCAGACTGTTTTAAGATAGCAGAATTGATTTTAGGTTTGGGATGTTGGAGCTTCTGTGTCTGACCATTAAACTAGAGGTCTTGTAACTAGGAGGAAAACAGCATTTACCAATGATTTCTAAAACAGGAGCCAGAAGTGATGTGATTTGTGATTTGCTTTGTGTGAAAGAGTGTGAGATCCTGACTGGAAATGCAGGAGACCAGGAGACTTGAAATTCCAAGTCTGAATCTGGGGTCTGTGTGCCTGGGAGCAATCTCACAGTTTAGAATAGCATGTCATAAAGAAATAAGATCTTTGGACTCTTATGAAGAGTATTCTTCCAAGTCCTTGCATGAATTGTTTTTGGTTTACTTGCTTTATTTCTAGGTTTATTAATTGCCATGGCAACTTGCTCCATCTTCCTGTCTTCCCAGCTGCTTATCAGGTCTGCCATCTTAGCAATTAATCTATCTTGGGAGAAAGCCACATTTGGGAGCAAGATTGATTCTTCACACCCCACCCCACCCCTCCTTTTTTACTGATCTTTGGTTCTGATTGTCTTTGCATATATCTCACTGCAGTACACTGTCACAAAGCCAGGAGATGGTGGTACCTCATATGGTCTCCTCTTTTTCCTTAACAGCAAAACAGGTGTCTTCCTCCCTCACAAATTTTTTTCCTAGCAGCAGCTTTGCCTGTTGACCTCAATTCGTACCTAGGGCACTCACCTTTCCATTGAACAGACCTGCCTTTCCTTAGCTTGTCTGTGTTTCCCTCCACCTACTACCTCTTCTCTACCATTCTGTCCCTGCTCATCTCATCATTTATAAGCATTGCCCCACTGTGCCCCACTACACCATTCTCTTGTATCTGTTTAATGTCTCTTCTCCCTCCACTTCCTGGAACCTAAAATCTCTCTCCTTTTCATTATTAGCTCAGGTTTGGCTTATGATGGACTGAGCTTGTTTTAAGAGTTACCTGCTTCAGTGTATCTACAGATCCAGCCAAGGGTGCAGTTCTGACCAAGATTTTTTCATAGGTGTTGTAGCATATACCCATGTATTGCTTTGTGTATTTAACCACACCATTACCCCAGCCTGAGAACTAGTTTACCAAGCAGGGCTGCCTGCAAGCACTTCAGCACCAGTTGCAGGTAGACCCAGAAATGCTGGCTGTTTGTAATTATGTGACAAGTAGATTGAAATTGGTTTTAGTGGTGCTCTGTGGCATAGTACATGTATTTATTCTGAACATCTGATATTTTAATGAAGGAGTATAACTATTCAGCCTTTTGCAACGTAGCAAGGGAGAAGTGTGTTCATCACTCTCTTTACTAAAGTATGGAGGACCCAGTCCCTCGAATGACAGGTAGCAAAGCAGAGTTTGTGCAGATGTTTTTCCTTTGAGGAAACCTCTCTATGTCTCCCAGAATCATTGATTAGCACTCACATCTGGAAAAGATCCTTTAAGGTGAATAGGAACTCAGATGTCTATGTAGGATCCATGCTGATGGCAGCAAGTTGGCAATTCTGTGGTTGCTGTCTCAGAGTAGTAATAAAGGTAGGATCTTCATTTGGCTTCTGATTTTCAGATTGCTCATTCAAGCTTTCTTTGAAAGCTAGAAGGAAAGTGGCATTGCTACTTCTATGGAAAACTGAAGTTCTGGTGCTAGGTGAGGAGCTGAGATGTCACCAGCAATGCATGAGATGTTAAGCCATCCAGCTATTTACCAGAGTGGCTGTTCTTTTAAAAGCCATGCAAACTTCTGTACATGTAGTGCTTGTACTTGGTGTAATGTGCCCTTGGTGTTTGTCCAAGGGCACCATTACACCATGAAGATAACTGCAAAGAGGGTTTGACTTTCAGTTGGCAACATGTACTCTCCCATGGAGAACTGAGACCAAACTTGTAACACACCCAGGTGGACTTCCAAAGGAGGCTCTTGAGGGAGTTGTGTTATCCTTCTTACTGTAAATGTACTGTGAGCTACAAAATCCAAAGTACACTGACCAGGTAAGAGTAGGCTTTGTGCCTGACTTCATGCTCTCCTTCTGCCATCTTACACCTTGCCACAGAAGCAGGGCAGGAATATGGCTCTATAGGTGTACTGTTCTGCTTAGCTAAAACTGGAGTGGGGAGATGCTTATAGGAAATGCATGTTAGAAAGGTGGTTCCTAATATTTTAAGCCTTGAGTTTTTCACATTGTTTGCTGCATGTAGGTGCAAAGTGCAGGCTGTTAGGGTAGGCTGTTGTTTGTTGAGGTCTGGGCCCATTTATGCTCTAAGATTTTTGTAATTTATTTCTTAAAAATATGTATTTTGAGCAAGGTGTTTGTAAAAAGGTTTAGTCAGACTTAATTGAAACAGTAAAATCTTGTACCATGAATCAAGTCCCCTTCAGTGTTCTCCATCCGCTTTGGTCAAACCTTGGCAACTTTGGTTGCTGGTACCCTAGCTGTGGAAGAGCTTTTGCTCATTAGTGAACTTTTTGGATTACTTTTATTCTCTCACACTGATTAGCAGCCCAGCTTTAAGAGCTGGTGCTTCTCCACTTCACAGAGCTAAATTGCGCTAGGCTAGTGCCAGGGTTGTCACAATCTCGGGGTCGTGAGGATTGATAGTGTCGGCATTATGAGCTTTACTGCTCTTCCGTGGCTAAACTCTCAAACTGAATGAGTCCTCTGGCAGAAATTCCAGGTCATTAAACCAGCAAGTACTCCTTGCAATCCTTTTTGTGACTAAACTCAGACTTCATTGAGTCTGATGCTACCCTGCTTGTCCTAAAGAGCCATCTGCTTTGAAGTAGTGGGTATGGGTACATCAGGAGGTATGTGTACTTTTCATGTCAGAAGGCCAGTATCTTCAATAGTGCCAGGAGAAAAACAAACAGTTGCACTGGATGCATGATGGATATGGGTGCAGCACTGTTTCATTTGCAGCTTTAACCTGAAATGTCACTGGATTTGGAAACATTCTAATTTCTTAATGGCTTGTGGTTTGCATTAACAGCAGTCTGATTCAGACATTGAGCACAGGATGCTGGCTATCCTAGGTCAGCTCTCAGTCTGACCCTAAATAGCCCATCTGTAACACGAGTGAATATCAGGTACCAGCACTGGAGCAAGAAAACAAGCTCTCTACATGTTATCCTTTTAAATCGTTAGTGACTGTCCTGGGTTCAGCAGTAGCAGTCATTTTTCTGCTTCTTCGTAGCTGGTGCAGTGCTGTGATTTTGACTTTCACCCCGGAAACAACGCTGATAATACCAATGTCTTTAGTTGTTCTCAGTAATGTTTACTCTGACCAAGGACTTTCTGAGTCTCATGCTCTCCCAGGGAGGAAGGGAAACAGGGAGGAAGCAGAGACAGGACACCTGACCCAAACTAACCAAAGAGGTATTCCATACCACAGCACATCATGCCCAATATATAAACTCCAGTTACCTGGAAAGGCTGGATCACTGCTTGGGTAGGGCCGGGTATCAGTCGGTGGGTGGTGAGGGGTTGTATTCTCTTCCCTTGTTATTTCCCAGGTCATTATTATTATTATTGGTGTTATAATAGTAGTGGTTTATGTTATACCTTAGTTACTGGACTGTTCTTATCTCGACTTGTGGGAGTTACACTCTCGATTCTTCTACCCATCCCTCTGGGAGCAGGGGGAAAAAGTAGGGGGCTGGGGGAGTGAGCTAGCGACTGTGTGATTCTGAGTTACCGGCTGGGCTTAAGCTATGACAGTGACTTAAGCACTTCGTAACCCAGAAACTGCATCTTCATATTGTGTTTATTAGCCACTCTTGAACTCATTTCTTTAATCTCTTTGAAACCGTTTGTCACCACAGCAGAGAAGTACACAATTTTTAGAAATGTTGAGTGAAAAAGTAGTGGGATTTTGTTTGGTGTTTTTTTGTTTGTTTTGTTTTTTTTTTAAGCTACTTATCACTGGAATAGTTTTTTCTAGAAAACTGCACTTCAGCTGATAGAAATATCTAAATATCCAAGTTGTCTTACTAGCAAGGACTGTATATCTGATAGCAAGCTCTCCCTAGATTTTGTGTTATCAATTCACAGCAAACAGAAGTTTTGCAGTGTTTTCAGTCACATATGTTGAATTACCCACTTGAATGACTTACACCCAGTACCACTTATTCACTTGGATATATGCTCAGCTGTGTTTTCTATTGTGCCCACGTTTTATTTTGTCACAGACTTTGTTTTTTACGTGATAGTGCTTCTATAATATTTGTCTTGTAGGAGCAGCATATATAAAATGACATGCTAGGCCAGCAATTAGGCCTAGTTAAAAAAGAAAAGGTTTGTTTGAGTTTGTTTATATCAGGGTTGTTTTTTTTTTTTGCTCTACAATTTTGCATTTTTCTCTCACCAGTTTTATCTGTTTCCTCCTTGTAGCATAAGCCACTATGTGCTGGTGATGTCACTGACCATATTTATGATGCTGATGAATGGGCTGGCTCAGCTGCTAACAACTCAGAGACTTCAACTTTCCAGAGGGACTAAGCACCATTCCACATGATGAAGTGATAAGTGTTCCTGCCTTGTTCCCATCCTCAGGCTTCCTCTGAACCAAGCTTCACCTCTGGAATGTAAATACAAGTTGATGGACTGGAGTGCCAAAATCCCATCCACGGATCAGAGTGCTCTGCTGAGACAAATTAAATGCTGTCCTGTCACTGAAATTTGCATTTGGAGGTTTCCATTTTAGGCATCAGTGGGACTCAGAAAGCCTCCACTTTCTTCTCCAACTCTATGTATTTCTTGAAAATAAAAACAGAAGAAATCTTTTTAAAAGTAACAGGCAACCATCTTTTGGGTTGGGTTTTTGTTTTAGTTGTTATAAACAAAGCCTGTCTGCAGGCTGTTGGTCTCACACATGCTCACTCTCAGTAGGAGTCTACAAAGTCCTAGATTCATTTCATGTCTTGCATAAGCATCTCACAGACTAAAGCGTAAATGAAATCAATCTGGGCAGATCACTGATTTGTATGTACCCAGTGTGGCACGCACACTTGAATATCTCTGAAACTGGCTGTGCTTTTTGCAAGCTGTGTCAGTATGCATGTGAGAGTATGTTGAGGCAGGTTAAGACTGGTGCAATGTGAGGCCGCTACTGCTAGACAACACCTTTTAGCTACCCTTGATGTGAACTGCTGCTGCTGACCGTGCTCTGCTGCTGCCTCCTGTGCTTGGGCAGGCTGAGCAGCTTGACAGCTCAGGTAATTGATCCAAATGAAAAGGAACCTGATGAAAGAACTGTAAAATCACATTCAAATTCCCTACTCCAGCTCGTGCCAGGGCAGGCAGGGAGGCTAGGGCTTGTCGTTTCAGTGGCAGCCCAGAGTTAAATCAGCATAAAAAGGTCATGAAACTGCAGCTGGAGGTGGTGGTTTGCATAGCATGATGCCATATGGAGGGTTTTGCCTTTGTTTCCTTGCTTTCATTTCTTCTTATGTTCTGCTCCTAATTACAAGCAGCCTGGGTAATGGCTGCACCGTGAATCAAACACAGACACAAATTCCCTGGTTGTATGCTGATTACAAGTGAGAGCAAAGAGCCAGGGTGCTTAGAGGCTCTGATGTTGCAGGTGCACCTGGGGATGCAGTAACTGTAAATCCATTGCAGCAGGCTTTGCCTTAGACTTGTAACTTTGTAGGCCTTCCAAGAGCAAACACCAGCTTCCCTACCACTACCCCGCAGTTAAATAAGTAGCACAGACCTACACCTGGCTGCTTCATCATTCCCTGAAGTCAGCTGTTGGGAGAATTGCAGAAATTGTATCTCCTGAAGCAAAAAATGTATCTCCTGCTCAGCAGGAGGCTGAGCAGAGCTAGGTGTCCTGCCTTTGAAATGGATTTTTCCATTTACACCATTAGTAAAAGGGCCTTTGAAGTAGCTCCCTTTGCACAGCAGAGGAAGCAAGTGAAAGAAAAAAATTTCTTATTTCTGCCCCATTATATGATGGTGTTGCTAAAAATTGTGCTATGCAATATCCCTGTGTCACACTCCCAACTTGCAGCCAGGCCTTCCTATCCGGGAGCTGATACACATGGTACATGGTGCTGGCAGCCAAGGGGAGACGTTCGTCATGAGGGTTGCTCCAGTGCTCTTTCCAGCCATCTGGCATTTGGCCATGGTCACATGTCTGTTTAACACTCTAGAAACTAGTCATCCCTCAGCAGGAAGTTTGGCTGGGAGAGATCCGTCACAAACCTCCATCTGCTTCCTGAGTGCTACAAAAAATCATGGGCCTACTGTCATCTGTGCAGCCTTGGGCTGTCTCTTTAGAGTATCTGAGCACTAGAGTGGGAGTATGTTCTCCACTAGGTAGTGGTACAGTTGGCTTAAAATCATAGAATGGTTTGAGTTGGAAAGGACCTTAAAGCTCATCCAGTTCCGACTCCCTGCCGTGGACAGAGACACCTCACACTAGACCAGGTTGCTCAAAGCCCTGTTCAACCCGGCCTTGAACACTGCCAGGGATGGGGCAGCCACAACTTCTCTGGGCAACCTGTGCCCATGCCTCACCACCCTCATATTGAAGAGCTTCCTAACATCTAATGTACATGCATCTTCTTTCAGTTTAAAGTCATTCCCTCTTGTCCTGTCACTACTTGCTCTTATAGCTCCCTCTCCAGCTTTCTTGTAAGGCCCCTTTAAGTACTGGAAGGTTGCTCAAAGTTCTCCCAGTTCCTTTTCTTCTCCAGGCTGAACAAGCCCAGCTTTCTCAGCCTGTGTCCATAGAAGAGGTGTTCCAACCCTCTGATCATCTTCATTACCCTCCTCTGGACTTGCTCCAACAGCTCCATGTCTTTGTGCTGGGGGCCCCAGAGCAGAACACAGTACTCCAGAGCAGAGTAGAAGAGGAGGGCCGCCTCCCTCAACCTGCTGGTCATGATTTTTCCTACAAGGAATGTTGCTAGCACAACAGTTGCAGAAGGTGTTTCACATCTGTTACAGACTGTATCTGCAGGTTTCCATGCAGGAAGGTGGGCATATGTCTGCTGCTGATAGTTGACCATAAAACAAAGGCAAGAAGCAACCATGGGCAGGTGGAAAATTGCTGCTAGAGCAAAACCTATGTGTAGGCATGGGAATCTGCCACACTTGTTCTCCTCAAATCCAGTGAGTCTCTGATATGGAGAGTTATCCCCAGCTCAGCCCCAGTCTCCAGGTGTCTACGGTGTATTGTATCATTGCAAGGTACTGTATTATCAGCTTTGTGTGACCTTCCTGATGCCTTGAGACCTCTATCGGTGGTGCTATCATTTCAGTACACACAGATACAGGCAGCTGTACCACTAAGCGTCCCAGTCTGCATTGCTGGAGCAATTTTTTTTTTTTTTTTGCAAAACTACTATTTGTAGGGCAAATTCACTGATAGAAGCAGCTGAATAGCTGGCATTGGTGACTGAAAAAGTAGGAATGTGGGACCAACAGGCTGCCACCCTCAAGGCACATCTTCTGCAAGCCTGTCAAAACTGTGTTATCTATGACAAGAGCAAGTGGATGTTCTACCCTGTAAGTGAAAACACTGGAGGTAAATGCTGTCTGGTGCTGCAGGCTCCTGGGACTGTGCACAGGAGCTGAAGCCTGATGTCTTTTCTTACCATGGGGCTGGTAATAAAACAGCATCTCACCCCACTGCATCTGCTGCTGCTCATCTGTGGTAGTAAGAATAATCCATATGCTCTGGTATGCATGCAAGTGGAAATGGCTGCCCAAAGTACAGCCTGCATCAGTTACTCTTTCTGCTTATGGTGTCTTTCCACAAGGTGGGTTTTGATTTTTACATCTGTTCTTGTACAAGCAGAAAGCGATTGGTGAGCATGGAAAAAAGTTTGCAACACATGCATTAGTTTTCCCCCAGTGCTCCTCTGCAGGGGTCTGCTCGTTTGCCATTTGCTCTGATTGGGCCATAGTGGTAGAAACATTAGCTGACCTTCCTCTTTCCCAGCACTGGTCCTTTGCATCTCTGCCATTCAGGGATTCAGTTTGTAGCCGAGACTACGGGACTGCTGGAGCACAGCTCAGGTGAGAGGCAGGACTGGCTGTGCTATTCCTGTGTCTCCACAGGGAAGGCTCTTGCTGGAGTCTTGGCCCACATTTTTGGGTTTATTTCAGCAGAGGACGGTGTCAGAAATCCTCCCACTCAGCTAATTTGCACAGCCCTCTGGAGAGTGTGTGTGACAAAGTCAGCCCTTCCCTCCCATGGATGTGTGTTCCTCTTCTTTCCAGAAGCAAATGTCGTCAGCAAGAAAAAGTCCTCCCCAACCCTATGACCGAAGGTAGGGGAAAAAAGTTGTATTCAGCTGAGTTTAAGCTTTCTTTGACTCTGCATGTGGGTCTCTGAGCATCATCCTTCTTCATGGGGTCCAGACAGGACTTGGGCCACAGAAGGGAGTCTCTGAGCCAGCAGAACCTTGCAGACCAGTGCAGGTATCACCCAGCAACTGTTTTCTGCAAAGAGTATGAAGGCAGAATTATTCCAAGCCCTCCTGCCTGCCTTCTTTCATCTGCAGCAGAATTGCAGGCTCTCTGACTCCTAGAGCAGGTGAGGCTCCGGACAGTGCAAACCTCAGGCAGGGAAAGATGGGTAAATTGACACTGTTATCCATGCCTGGGGCTGCACAGTTGGTTTTTTTTTTTTAACTATGCTCATATTATGCAAACCTCTGTAAAGCCTGTATCTTGTTTTCAGAGCCATGAGCCCATGAAGAGATAACCATCAGCCTGGAGTGCCCATCAGGTGGTGTAATGTGACAGAAGCTGTACTGAAGAGCAGCTGGTAAGAAGATCTTGTACTCTTCAGCGCTAAGACCTGTTCTCTGCTATTGTGTTATCAAAGCTGTACACTACACCCTTTTGATATCTGTCCAGGGAGTGAGCTGTTTCCTCGGAGATGATGAAGCTCAGATTGTACCAAGACCTCTTATGACTCAAACTAAATTACTTCCCCCTCCCCTTTACTAGGTATATCAGATTTTACAAGCTTTGGCAACTGCAATGCATGCCGTGGGTGTTAGTTGTAATTCTGCTACAGCCTTCACATTCTTGAATGAGAAGATATGAATGAACATTCTGGTCTTACCCAAACCTTGCTTTATAGCATCACCCTTGAACCCTTGAGGTTTCTGGTTTGGCTACAGCATGAAACGTTATTTCAGTTCCTACTACCCCAGCTAATCTGCAAGAGTGTGATGCTCATTGCTTTTCAAATCCTTTCTGATTTGCTTTCAAATCCCTTTTGCTGCGTCCCTGGGGTGTTGAGGGTACTTCTCTCAGATGCCTTTGGCAAAGTGTATGAGAGCATGGAGGGTGCCTTGCTTGGTGCTGCGTCCTGGTAGATGTGGGGTGCTGTGAGCAGGAGCTATCTAGAAAGAATATTCTGGGGAGCTACAGTTGTGGTGGGGAAGGGAGAACATCTCTGTCTTGTACCTGCTGTGGATGTGCTTTGCATCACAGTGGTAGGGCAGATCTAGGTGCCCCTTCTCCATCATCACATGGCTTCATCCAGCCTGAAGGCAAGAAACTTTGACTGTCTTCTCCTGTGTGTTGTCTTTGGGCAGCTGCTTTGTGAGCTGCCATGTCTGGGGAAAGTTAGGGAACCTACCTTGCATTGCTGTCATGTATAGAACAGCTCTGCTCATTCGTGAGACAAGGCTTATGGAACTGAGTGTCAGAATGCTGCTGGTCACCAACTCTCTCCTCAACTAATCTCTCCTGGACTGTTTATGCTAATAATGTTGTGCAGGGTTGAATCCAGTTGAAGCTCTGGATTCAGCTGCTTTCTGCAAGGGCTCCCTCCTCATGTTGGGACAGGGCACAGAATTTTGGCATTTGTGGAGGTCTGAAAAGTAGAAGGAGAAGGCTGAAATTATGGCATTCACACCCTTCCCGTGACCTTTGAAATCCAGTTTGTCGATATTTTCTTTACTTGTTTATCTATTGACATATGCTTGTCAGTGAGCTTCATAACTTTCTGACTTTGAAGGCAGATAACATCAAGTAGAAATAGAGGAAAACACAACTTTTTATGTTTTCTCTGTGAGCTGTAAGAACAGATGCCTCTTTTTTTTAATCATGTTTTTTTTCTTCAGTGTTACATCGGGTGAAGCTGACATACCGGTTTACCTTTCACTCGGGTCAGGACAGCTGACAGACCTGTTAAATGGTTGGAAATCATCCAGTGAATTCTCTGAGAGGGGAGAGAGAAAGCACCGCACTAACACACTCACCAAGATCCTCAGCCAGGTGTGCTTGCAATGAGAAATGACCAGTGATGGAGCCCACTTCTGCTCTGAATTCCTTGCTGTCAGTAGCCCTACTTCTCTGGGTCAGGAGGTCCTTCCTGACCTGAATTGTCCTGTGATGCAGCGCGCAGGCTGCCAACATTTTTGCCTTGCAGCAAGCTGGGATGAGAATTGTGTCATTAGCATGACTTTGCTGTTCCTGCCTCCTCCTCTTCTTCAGGATGTTTGTAGTGTTGCTTCAGAAGTACCTACACAAGCCCAACCCCGAGCTTCAGCAACCACAAACTGATCCAGAAGGCATGGGTCCAGTAACAAACGTTGCAAAATTAAACCACTGGCATTTAGGGTTTGGGAAATCTCTGACCAAGGCCTAGATTCCTCTAATTAAGCTTAGCTTATCACTCTTGCAAAACGCTAAACGACAGGGCATTCTGAGTGCCGTTCTGTTATTGACTTTCTGGGGAATAGCCTTCATGTATCTCAATAAACATGGCCTTTTATGCTGAACATCATTATTCTATCTTCTTGACATGAGACCATGCAAGACAAAAACTGCAGAGTAATTTCAACAGAAGCTGAAATTTGTTGGTGTGAGTCCTGTGAGCATACAAGCAGAGACAGGCTCTGAAAATACTGTTGTTTTATTTTTGTAGCTATTTCCATGCTAAGTTAAGAGACATTAGAACTTACTATTCAAAGCACTACTCTCCAGAGTTATATTTAGCTGCTCAGATGTTTGTGTCTCCATCTCACGAGATCTCCAGAAATGAGTGGATATTTTCCATCATGGGCTTTGCAGAGGAAGCTTGTTATATCTGAACTATCCTGAAAGGAAAGTATCTGTTTCACTGCCATGCCTTTTTTTCATACAAGCAGTATCATTGTGCATCTCTTCTAACCCATATTGACACATTGTAATTTGTTTAAAATGCTTCAGACTTACTTGAGGTACTTCAAGTTGGCAACTGGCTGGCCTTTAAAGCCAAAAGCAGACGGGGAAAATGTGTGTGTGATTTGTGAAGAATTACACAATGAAGGATGTCATGGTTTAAGCTATAAATCAGCCATACAGTTTTCGCTCTCACTCAGTCTCCCCACTTTCTTCCCCCTACTCTCAGAGGGATGGGAAGGAGAATCAAAAGAATGCAACTCCCACAGGTTGAGATAAGAACAGTTTAGTAACTAAGGTACAACACAAATTACTGCTGCCACCACCAATAATAATACAAAAGAAATACAAGGGAAAAGAGAATACAATTGCTCACCACAATACCCAGCCCGACCAAGCCTGACCAACCTGTGCAGCCTCCACCTTCCAGGTTTCTCCACTCTGTTTTTACATCCTGGGCATGATGCGCTCTGATAGGGAATACCTCTTTGGTCAGTTTGGGTCAGGTACCCTGTTTCTTGCTTCGTCCTGGCTTCCCCTCCTCCCTGGCAGAGCATGAGACTCAGAAAGTCCTTGGCCAGCCTAAACATTCTAAGCCATAGCTATAAACACTGGTGTTATCAGCACTGTTCCCAAGCCAAAAATCAAACCCACAGTGCTGCACCAGCTACTACTTAAAGAAAAATGACTGCTGCTGCTGAACCCAAGACAAAGGAAAACCTCCCAGTGTTTGGGATGATGGCCAGATCTTCATCTTGGACCTGAAAGGAACACAGCCTTCCAAAATGTTGTCCCAGGCTGCTCCATTTCCTGGGACTTCATTTCCCTGCCAGTCACACAGAGAAGCATGCCTGAGACTTCTTCCCTGAGTGTGGCTGTCAGCAAGTCTCTCCTGCCCCTGCTCCTCCACCTATATTGGGTGCTCAGGACCCCACCTCCAGCCTGGCTCCATGAAGAAGCCATTTCCAGAGTCAGTGCCCAGGCCTAGGGCAGTTAGGGGAGTTCTGTCCTGTTTGGTAGGTCATAATGGGAACTTGCCCTTCATGGGGGAGTCCGTTGGCTTGGTTTGCTGCTTTTGTTTGTTTGCTTAGGATTTTTTTTGATGATGCTTAGGTCTTGGAGTTTGTTTTTTTTTTTTTTTTTTTCCAGTTAATGACTGGGAGCCCAGCTGTCAGCCTTAATTCATTTTAATATGATTCAATCTGAGAAGTGCTCAGGATTCCTCTCAGGAAAAGTGGCTGACTGCATTTTTTTTCTTTCCAGGCAGTTTTCTTGACAGCAAAAAAAATTTCTACCAAAATTGCTCTACAGAACAAGGGAACAGACTCCGTCATTTTCCATTCGCGGTACTCATTTCTTGCAAAAGTACCTGATGTCTGGGGAAAAGCAGTCTTTTCATTAGTGGATGCACGGAAGGCCCCGCGGGCAGGAGTGCAGAATAACTGGCTCTGCAATTTACAGGACTGCGGCTAATTGTATTTTAAGGCTCTATTTCAGTGAGGCACCATTGCTGCCTATCATTCCAATACAATATATTGGAACGGAATGTCAGTAACTATATTTGCTCTCCTCTTGGCAATTTTAATTCTCTGTGAAAAAAGGAGCTGTGAGCTTTCGGAATACAAAGCAGCAGGGCACAGGTAAGTGGAGGTGACATTCCCTTGTAGTTCACAGCAGTCAGCCTCAGTGAGGGAAAGAAAAATCAAAACAGTCATTTGTTTTTGGGAGAATCACCTTGTGATCCATTGCAAATATCCTCCTTGTAGGCAGTTATTTAACTTAATCTGTGTCACGGGTATGCAAATGTGCTTATCATGCCTTTGACAGCTTGCTTCCTTTCTCACCTGAGTGCCTGTGTGTGTAAGATGGATCGATATACACGCTCTTAAAGGCAAGATGCCTGATACTTGTCAGTTTAAAGCTAAGTGGCATTATTTATTTGTTGATTTTGCAAGTCTGTGAATGCACCTCATTATTAAGAAGAGGAATGCAGTAATGATTCTGTCTAATTAACAGAGAAGTAACTTTCTTGCCAGTTCTAAGTGCTGTTCGATCTGTCTCAGATGTCACAGGACTGAAGAACTGCTGTAAAAGGCTGAGAAAGCATTATTTGTGCTTGTAGTGTGGAGCTTTATGAAAGCAATTTACATATTTGCACACTGAAGCATAACTACCAGCACATAAGGTGAGTGATAAATGATTAACTATGAAAGACTGACAGTTTGGGCAAAAATCCAGCATAGCACTTAAGCATGTGCTTAACTTCAAACAACCTGGCTCTGCTGACCGTGGTGGAGCAGTGTCAGGTCCTCTCTTAAGTTCAAGAAACTGCTAGTGCACTTCTGTTAAACATGTGCTTGAGTGACCTGGAGTGCTGCAGTCTGCCTAAGAGAGCTTATACAAGAAAAAACTTTCTCATATAACACTTAAATCAGGATTGCAGCAGTAAATAGGACTGTGAACAGGCCAGAGCTTGTCACAGATGGAGCATCCCCAGCTCCTGTTGATGAACTGGGAGTTGCCCAGCATTTCTCAGACTTAGGGGAAAAACAGAGGTATTCCAGCAGAAGACTAGTTTGCCCATTTCAGGGAAATGTTTTGTTCTGTGTGTTTTGTTCCTTTTTGTTTTGAGTTTTTGAGAACATAAACATACTGAATATTTTATTGTTGTTCTGTGAAAATCTCATTCTGCTTTGGCCAAATATTGCCTTCACTAAATGACTTAATTGGAAATGGAATTGGAAATGGAATTGGGCCAAAAAAAGCCAAACCCCCTAACTTTCCAACAAGCAATGTTTTTGTTTTCCAGTAACTTGAAACTCTTTTCCAGCATTCATCTTGCATTGGCCTCATATTACCCACCAGGGATCCTGTTAGTAACTTTGCTTTGTCACAAGCCACTCTATTGCAGTACATTTGGAAACTTCTGAAGCTGGAAGTTGAAAAAGCTGCTCTGAACAACAAGTGTTGAGAAAAAGTTGAAGGTCCAAATTGGGGCCATTCAATGAAGTTAGTTGGGACTCTAACAATGCAGGAATGTTTTTATATGATTCTTGAGTTACCCTTTCCACCTTCACCAGATACCTGAAAGCTATGGCTGCTCTACATTCATCAGGCATTCACTCACGCACTCAATCTTCAGAAGCATCCCTGTGTGCTTTTGCATTACCACAAAGCAGTACTACACACTACTGTTGCATGTTCTTTGTTTTTTGGGAAGCTTTTTGACTCCATAATTTATTTTGTTTTCTTTATTTTACCTCTGCTGATAATATCACTCTTAAAATATGTCTGAAATCCATGGTGGTTTGGAGAGGCTTAATTAAAGCACATCAGTGTGATGGCATCTTTCATTCGGGAGATATGCAGGAAGACAGTGATCTCCCTTTAAAGATGCGGATTCAGTGCCTACAACATTGGCTCTGGATAAATAGCAAGAAACAGAAAAGGATGGTGAAAAGATTATTCTAGGTCCCAATTTCATATCTAAGCAATAAGATACTGTTACTGGAGTATGTATTTTCCAGAGCCAAGAAACAAGCAACAAAAATGATCTGGAAAGTCCCAAGGACAGAAGTAAGTTGGAAACATGATCCAGAGAGAATGGCTGAAAATTCTCTTTACATGTTTGAGAGCAGGCTAGAAAATGATAAATTATCTCTGACTTATTTCAGACTATCTTCAAGGCTTTTGTATTTCTTTTTTTTTCTTTTTTTTTTTTTTTAAATCAACAAGATTGCATAAAAATACCTGAATCCCTCAGCAATTTCTCTTCCTAATGGAAATAACTTGAAAGACACTGAACAATGATTAAACAGCATGACATACAGCTACTATGAAAGTAGCCAGGCTTTTGTAGTCAGAGGGGAGGGAGGGTTGGAGCTTTTTCCATACCTGTTTAAAGCATCAAAATAGACTTCAGGCTTCTGTAATGCATGAATTTTTTTATATAAGCAACAACTGCCAAAAATTGGAAGGAACTTCCCAAAGCCTGTGGAAGTTAAAGTATCAAAAAGGTTGATTGTACAGGTATCAATAGCCAGAGTGCTGTCTCGATAGCATAACTTAAAGGCTGGTTGTTACAAAAATTATAGAATCACAGAATAGTTTGGGTTGGAAAGGACCTTAAGATCATCTAGTTCCAGCCCCCCTGCCATGGGCAGGGACACCTCGCGCTAAACCATGCCACCCAAGGCTATGTCCAACCCTGCCTTGAACACCGCCAGCGATGGAGCATTCACAACTTCCGTGGGAAACCCATTCCAGTGCCTCACCACCCTTACAGTAAAGAATTTCTTCCTCAGATCCAATCTAAACTTCCCCTGT
>JASSUY010034889.1:50229-90339 GCA_032466535.1 Forpus xanthops | reverse complement strand
ATAAATATTTAAATCGATTATAAAAGTAATAATATCCAAAGCTCAGGGATTCTCCCTGGAAAGATTAGTTATTGATAACAGTCTAACAGAAAACTACTCATCTGCTTATCTAGAATAGTCTAAGCTTTAATAATTCTAGTCCTAGGCTTATGAGACAGTTCCTCATGCCTTCTCTCCTCCAGCACTGAGGGTGGATTTATTTGCCCTCACAGAACATCTCCAGTGGAATCAGAAATAGCCACTCAGGACTGTGGGATATGCATGTGTTTCTAGAATGGTAGCTGGAAGAAGCACAGAATAGACTAGAGAATCTTAATGTGCTCTTAAGTGCTCAGTGCTAACAGAATCCTGACTTTCACAAAACAAATAAATGCAGGCAAAAGGATAAAAAATTATTTTCATTTGGGCTGAGTTTTCTCTAGGAGCACCCACAAAATCAAAATCCAGAACAAAGCCTGCAGGTTTTAAAAGTAAATCGTAAGACATTTTGCTTTAAAATGGTATTTTCCATTTAAGTACCAAACCTGACTTTTCAAAAGGGAAAGTGGAAAGATACTGACAGTAGCAATGCAAGCACAACATTTTAGACTTGTAAAGAAAGTTATCACAACATGAAATTTTAGGCTGTCCCATTTTGCCAAAGAACTTGCGAATTATCAGTATGAGACTGGAATTCTCTTATTTTAATATAACCACTAAAGCAAAAAAAAAAAGTATACATAATGTCTCTTTTTCATATTGTATTGTGGATATTAGCACTTTCAGAGCTAAGGATGGTATTATGCCTGTAGTAACTTCCCATCAGAAGTTTCCTGCTCTCAGTCATTTCCTAATACTGAGTCTTTAAATACTTGAAGTGAGTTTATCTGGAGTTACTAATTTTCTCTTTTGGAAGGAGAATCATCAAAAATAGATACATGCAAAGTATAATGTGTGCAAAATTTGGCCTTGAGAAAATGATATCAGATAGGTCACTTTAATCATTGACTTGGATTTTGTTTAGCTCCTTTCAAGCTTTTTTGTCAAAATTTCAGAGCTATGAAACAAATGAAGGGAATGTGAGTTTTCCATTGCAGAATTGATTATGACTCGATTCTTCCACATTACTCTTATTCATTACTTATTCTATGTGGTCCCAGCTGTATAGAAATACCAAATGAGGGCTTTTCAGTGTTCTAGATAGACTAAATACTAAATTTCCAAAGCTGTCAAGAGCTCTGTCAATTTCTGTTAAAATTAACATCCTCTGTTTCCTGTCTGCTATTGGTATCTAGGACTTGTCTCTGAAGCTGCTTCACAAGTGCTCTCAGTAGTTTCCCATAATTTCTGTTGCCTTTTCAAGCCTCAGAAGAGCCCTTTCTAGCTGTAGTGATGGTCATATTTCAGTTTGTCAAGATGAAATTTCTTTCTAGAAATTTTCTGGCATAACTACATTCAGATTTCCCTTCAGGGAGATCTTTAGGGTACGCTTTTATTTCTTATCTGAGTAGAGGAGAAAGCAATAAAAATATTTTAAGTGCCTTTTAAACTCTTAATTGATCCAGCTCCCTCTGAAGGTTTACACTTGTCTTAACAAGCACCAAAAAACATCTGGGGATAAAAAGAATAAGCTAACTCAAACAACAGTGCTGTAATACTTATTTGCATCCAGATGAAACAAAACTTTGCATGCATTATAATTATTTCCCATTATTTAATTCTATAGCAAGTTTGCATTTGTAAAGAGGCATATGTCT
Source organism: Forpus xanthops (assembly GCA_032466535.1). Lineage (NCBI taxonomy): Eukaryota > Metazoa > Chordata > Aves > Psittaciformes > Psittacidae > Forpus > Forpus xanthops. The sequence goes on along the minus strand of JASSUY010034889.1, from coordinate 88,603 downwards.
GTTTTTTATTTGGTTCTACCGCTGTCATATAGCCTTTCTGATGTTTTCTGGACCACAGGTAGAGAAACATTGGCCTAAAAGTTGTGTATCTCTCCCACCACCCCTCACCTACGTGCATGTGTATCTGTAAAATTCTTAAAACTGCTTGACTTTTTTATGTGCTCTTGGAATTCTATTTTTCCCATTTAAAGCTGAAAATGCACATCACTTTTAGTGGCATTTAATCATGTCATTCCCAGAAGAATTGTATTTAAAATCAAACAGATGTTTCAAGTATTTTTTTTTTTTTTTCTCTTCTCTAAATCATACCTTATTAGCATAGTAAAATTCCTCTTTATGTGACTGCTTAGCACTCTTTTCATTGTTCAAACTGGACTCTGCATTTAGGTAGTGCACTTATTTACTACCCCACTTAAACCATCTGCTCCTTTTAATGTACTTTTTAATTCTCTTCCTTGAAGAAATTTCAGGATGGACCTTTTGTGATATGAAAAAGTTTAAGGTTTAGAAAAATAAGAAATCTGGAAGAGATGGCTCCTCTGGCTCTTGCTCAGCTCATTGCCAGCACCAGCTCCAGGGCATTTCCTGCAGAGCCATCCCAGCCTGTACTGGTGTATGGCGTTGTTACATTCCAGGTGCATTTCTTCTTGCAGAGCTTCATGAGGTCCTTGTCAGCCTATTCCTGAAGTATTTGAGGTCCCTGTGAAGAGTAGCAGAGCTTTCCTGAGCATCAGCTACTCCCGCCTCAACTCAGTGCCACTTGTAAGCTTGTTGAGAATGACTCCTACCCCATAATCTGTGTTTGATAAAGACACCAGGCAACATTATCTCTGATACCATGCCCTGAGGAAACTCCTGAGCAGGAAAATTAGATTTTTTTAACCAATGACTGTTATTGCTTGAGCCCAATGGTCTCACTGTTTTTCATCCTACTTTTAGTCTGTTCATTCAGTTCGCTTGTCTCAGTTTGACTACTGGGAGTCTTTGGGAGATCTTATCAGAAGTCTTGCTAACAAGAAAGAATTACACGCACTGGTCTTGCCTATGGAGTCAGTCATTCCACAGCAGTTAGCTGAACTAATCAAGTACATTTTCTCTTGGTAAATCCATACTGTTCCTTCTTGTTGACTTGGCCTTTGATAATATTTGTCAGTGGCTTCTGTGAGGACTTGCTCCACAATTTTCTCAAGGAAGTGAGGTTAGACTGATCCACCAATACTTCTCTTTGCCTTTTATTGAAGATGGTTTGTCATAGCTCTTCAAATGGTATAGCCATTTACTTTGCTATGCCATCAAATGTATCACCAGTCTTGGATGCAGCCTGTCCAGTCCCATGGACCTATACATGTCCAGCTTCCTTCTGTAAATCCCTGACCTGATCCTTGCCAATCATGAGCAGTACTTCTCTCTCACGATCTTTGCTAATGCATCTTAAGAAAGGGTTCTGTGTTAATGCTTCATACTGTTAGTACCATTGATGAACACCAAGGTTGGAAAGAAGTGCTAGAACTGAACAGCTGGGAAGAGACAGATGGAGTAGGACGTAGTAAATGGCTGACAGCCATATCAACAGACAAAGGGTATATGTTATTTATTTTGAGTTGTTGATGCTAAAGACAAAGCAGATTTAAGTATTCAGGAATGAAGCAGATGGGATGGAAGCAGTTTCCAGAAGCATGGGAAGAATGCATTTTACCAAATGCATATGTCAAGTCGTATGACAATACAGATAACAAAAATAGATATTTACATTTGCAATGAGTCTGCAGCAGCTTTCTGTGAGATGGAAAACGAAGCTTTTTTTCATGTTAACTATTGGTGAATGAATGCACTCCTCTTCTTACAATGATTTGTACATTAAAATTGTATCTCTGGTGCTGGGAGTAAACTAATAGAGGTAATAAAACCAATTATAAGCTACGCATTATTGTAATTAATTTTTTTCTAGAATCCACACAGTGCAGACATGAAAGACTAAAATTTTTATGCAGCAAAGGATGAATTCTAGTATTTTCCCAGACATTGCACTAGATTATGCTCCTGCTGTTCTTTCTATTTATCCCCCAGTGATCAACTGATCAGTGAATCCTTGCTCTAAGGTTTAGTTGTTTGGGCTACATATGAAAGCTATGAGGGACTAATGTAAAAAATGTCAAGAAATTATCTGGTTAACTGTATCTGATGAGGATAGGAGGAAAACACATCATTAGATTAGACAGTCAGAATACACCCACCCATTTCTTTAAAAACTGTTCATTATTGTTTTAATAGTTTGAATGTGCATTTGCTGTGGTGGTTCTGTACAGCTACTACTGAATTACTGTAACAGTGAGGCTTTCACTCAGGTCCTCAGGTTTTCAACTTGCCCCTTCTTGAATAAATTATTTTCTGTCTTAGTTTTAAATGCTAGTTAAAAAAAAGGCAGCAAAGGGAAACTGAGAGACATCAACTGTGTAAGGAGTATAGGAACATGCCATAGTTCCCCAAATTGCCCTTTTTTCTTCTAATTGTTATGATACTTTATGGAAAGTCAAAAGCATGTTGAGGGATTGCTGTAAGCTAGTAAAAAGGTGATGTAGGAGAAATTGCTATAAAAGTTACTTTTAAGCTATGACCATCAGAAATCTATAAGGTTCTTAATAAGTCTTAACACTGAGCAGCACACTTTCTACTTGAGCTAAATGTAGTGTTTGTCACAGAAAGCCATTTTCTTGTCTATCTGTATTCATTACAATTATATATGTCATGTCTTCTGCTCTTGCATTATAAAGAGCTGCATTTCTTGTAAGTGTATCAGCCGTGACTACAGTACAGGAAAAATAGTTGATTCTCTAATTTTTTTTTTTTTTGGAAACTGTAGTCTTACAGATGCAATTTGTTTTGTAATCAAACATATTGTGCAAGAATGGCAGTCAGGAAACAGTCTTTGAGTAACTTAGGAAAAATCAATATGTTTCCTTAGTGTTTCAGAAATAAGAATGTTTTTTCATTTCTCAAAAGTTTCACAATTTTATTTATTAATTTCATTTTAGGCAAGTTCAAGGGTGTTTTGCTATTTTTGTAAACAGTCTGCTTGCATTTATTAACTTGGTATTCTTTAGGTAATTTGAACTACTTCACTGAAAACACCTCCTAATGTTTCGAGATGTAATTACACAGCAGTCCACAGTTAATAAAGCACAGCAGTTTGCAAAATGAACCTCCTAGCACCACGTCCATCTTTTAATTTCTCTGTGAGGAATCACAGTTATACTTCATTAGGGAAGAGCAGTGGGTCTCCATCTTTCAAAAACTGATGTCAGTTTAAAAAGGATGCATGGAAAGCTCCCTCCCCATGCTCTTCAAACAAGCACATCTCTTAAGACAGAGTGTCCAAATGCTTGCATTTTTAATGATGTACCAAAAAGCCCTCTCTTTCCAAGTTGAATGCTCAATCATTTGAACTTTTTACTCTGAAATTATCAACAGCAATTTTAATGGTGCAGCTGACTATAAATGGAGGCAGGTTGCCTGCGGCAATGTCAGATGGGATCACATCAGGCTGAAGACCTTGGCAGTAATCCGGGCTGACAGCTTCCCCCATTACTGCTTTTTCCTCACCGCTCTATCGGCATGCAGTGTGATGCAAACAGACAGGCTGTGTGCGCAGTCAATGCATTGGAATCGTGCACTCTGCGCATCAGTTCTGAGCTTACAGCATTGCTGCTGTGAAATCTTCACTGTGAAGAGAAGGCTCTGGGGAGACCTTAAAATAGCCTTCTAGTACCTAAAGGGAACCTACAAGAAATCTGGAGAGGGGCTTTTTACAAAGGCCTTTAGTGGCAGAAGAAAGGGGAATGGTTTTAAACTGACAGAGGGGAGATTTAGATTAGATATTAGGAAAAAGTTCTCTGTGAGGGTGATGAGGCACTGGCACAGGTTGCCCAGAGAAGTTGTAGCTGCTCCATCCCTGCCAGTGTTCAAGGCCAGATTGGATGGGGCTTGGAGCAACCTGGTCTAGTGGAAGGTGTCCATGCCTGTGGCAGTGATTTGACACTGGATGAGTTTTAAGGTCCCTTCTAACCCAAGCAAGTCTGTGATTCTATGAAATTCTACTGATTTGGTAAGTAAGTTACAGACTTGGCAAGTCCAGCAAAACCGATTTTCTTGTTTTTTCAGCTCTTCTTTTTTCCAACTTTCCAAGCGTCTTCCCCCTTGAGCTAAACTGCTTTCAGGCCCAATAAATTTTTGAATCATTAAAATGATGAAAAGTAACATTAGAAAAGCTTAGTAAGTAGCTTTTGAAACAGGTGGTAAGGCATAACAATTTTTCCAATAAGTTTGTGTGCTTTAGACAGATACCATTCCTGATTGTGTCTCTTAGAAGCTGCAGCACTGATTCAACTGTAATGGCTTTCAAAAGCTGCAGCACTAACTATACGGCCTAAAAATAAATCACAGCTCTACACCTCACTTAGATGTGCTTTTCTATATATTCACTGCGGTTTTTTTACTTCCACATAAGTCTCAAATAATTTATTACCAGTGTTTATCTTCTTTGCTACACTGAATATTAAAGTACATGGGTTTCTAGGAAAAATCATGTTAATCAGTAGGAAAATAACACTTTCAGCTTTCCCATATAGACTTGTCACTTGATATTAACATCTGTAATGGGTTTGATGGCAAATATTAGATTTTGAATAAATATTTTAAGAAAGTGCTATGCTTGGTAATTTGAAGAAAAAATCATGGAGATAAGTGGGAAAAGTAATGATTTATAAATATGGCCACATCAAAATGTCCTGTCATGTATATAACTCTACGATCTCACAACTCAAATGAAAACAAAAAAGCAAATACTAAAATATCTTTTTTATTATTTTTTTTTTATTTTTTATTTTATTTCTTTGTGACTTTTCTTTTTTTTTGTTATTCTTCTCTTTTTTTTTTTTTCCCTTCCCCTCATAGGTTATGTACAGAGTAGAGCAGCACTTTAGTAACAAAATAACTCTGGATTTTTATGAATTTTTTTAAAACTTGAAAGAAATCTCTTTCATGTAGACATTTATCTTCCAATTTATCTCAGCAGCTTTGAGAAGTTATCCTCGTGCTTTCCAAATAATAATCATATTAGTGATATTATAAATGCTATGAAGTCACTTCTAAAGGTCTGAAAATAATCAATAGAAGGGTTAATCTCATGAAAAAGCTTTCATGAAATGTTGTCAACATGTCTTTATGCTGGATATTAATGACCCACTTTTTATTAACAGTACCTATCCAGTAAGGTATTTTAGAGCCCTGTCAGGTAAGATGGCACTGAGGAAGTAGTCTCATTTGTTGCATAGAAACAGACTTCCCAGGGAATCTGTACTCTTTGTGTCATATTTCCATGAAGGCATTCCTGTAAAACTGAGATGTGGGAAACACCTTTTGGTTGGAATTGAGACACAACAAAACTTTGTCAGTATTTATAATTAAAAATTGATTTTTTGGATTTGTATCACTTAAAGCTCTGGTTAGTGTATGCACTGTGATTGGCAAACTCTGCTAAAGAGACAAGATTGAAAGGGTCACAAAGTTATCTGTCCTCTAGCTCAAGATGATAAACCCATGCAATAATTGAAGCAGAGAAGCTGATACGCTGGAATCCCTTATCTGATAGTTTTCTGTACTGTGCTTCCTATCTGGGGGTATAGATAAGTTATAAATCACATGCAGTAGAGTAAGTCTTCAGGTGATGTGAATGTTAGTCTCAGCATTGCAGTATGTCTTCCAGAGCTTCCAAGATGTCCCAAGGTGTGGAAGGAATCTTTAGCTGCAAATTATCAAGCACAGTGAAGGTACAGCATCTAGAAACTGGTGAAATCTGTTTCCCAGCCTTTAGCCCTGGGGTGACAAAAAAAAGCTCTCCCCAGGGGTTAAAGATGACCTTAATGTGCTGTTTGGTGTGGGTCTAGCACAAACATCTGGCTTGACCATTTGCTGAGTAGGAAGACTAGTTGTGCAAAAGCAAGCCTGACACGGAGCATATGAATGGTCATGCAGCTTAATAAAGCACTATGTTGCAGATAGTCATGATAATGCCATGCTGTTACTTACAGCCACTGGAAAGCCTGCTCCTCCCATCATATATATTACCAGTACTTTGGCCTTTGTCGGTCCCTAGATCACTCAGTGTAGTGTGTGCTTGTTACTGTTTGCAAGAAAGAAGAGCTGTCTCTGACTTCGGCAGCAGGTGAGCCTACTTTTAGGGCCAGGACTGCTTGCTCATTTCTGCTGCAGCAGCAGCACTTGCTGTGGCTTGTTTGAAAGTTTTTTATTTTTTAAATGGTTTTGGAGCTGTGGTGACTTGCTTAGGCTTGAGTAATAAGTTCGTCTCTGCTAGAAATGCTTTAATGCTTACTGTTTTCTGGAGGAACAGTGAAACAGTATATATAGTTTTGCATGATGTTGAGTAAAATTGATTACAGCAAAGAATGTTCTGCTCAGTTATGAGAAGGGGTGGTTTTAGTTCATTAGGGTAGTGATAAGGACATTTGTATGGCAGGCACAGACAGCTCTAGGGAGAGAAAAGGGTCAGAAGGGGAAGAAATGTGTCTCTTGAATATTTTAGCCATTTTAACTAAACTGTGCCTTACCCAAAAGGCCAGACAAGACAGCAGAATACAAAGAAGCACCTCTCTGAAAATTAAAGGCTTTCAGTTCACTAAAACTTCTTTTTTTTAATGGGATTGACAAGCAGCTGAAATAAGAAAATGCTGAGTAGTCATACTAGGAAGCATAAAGTAGGAAAGTAATTTTTCACTTACTGATTCTATTCTGTTTGCCATCATTCTTCATCAAATTAACCTCTTGAGAGCTCAGGCCAGGAAATCTTTTCCTTGGCACAGGGCCTGTGCCAAGGCCTCTTGGCCCTCTAGGCATGGCCACAACACAGATAAGACCAAATCCAACCAATTTCTCCACAGAGGGTTTAATAGCTCTTGGAGAAGTACAGCAAGCTGCAGAGATGATGCTGAGAGCAGTCATGTCTGACAATTCTGGATGTTTCTTCCTTTCTGTAAAGTCCCTTTTGATGTTTCCTGAATTATCTGCCATATTTACATATGTTTTAATCCAAAGATTTATTTTTATGTCTTCTTCTCTCAAATCAACTTTGCTAACTTCTCACTGTGTCACCTGGGATATATCATGTTAATATCAGAGGAAATGTGGGAAACTGGATTATTAGTGCTTATATATAATCGAGGCAGTACAATTGAGAAAGAAAAAAAAAGTATGAAATTGCATCCATACGTGTCTTCATGATCACAGTTTATATAGAAAAATAACCAATGGTTAGAGTACGCATAAATGAAAAGGGTTGAGGTGAAACAAATTAGTGATTTCCATTTTGACTCCTCTTTTCAGGTCATTACTAAGCATTTGAAGAAGGAAAATGCACACAATGCTTATTTATTTACAAGTGTGCAGATGAAATGTATTTGCAATGTGTTGAGTCCTGGCTGGGCATTGGAGCACTTCCTGACCCTGCCTCTGAAGTGGATGATTTTCACCCTTCTAATTTTTGGGAGAAGAAAAGCTACATAAAGCAAAGTGGTTGGTGTTTTTTTCACATTTCTGATTTGACTTGAGAAAGAGGTGTAATTAAATAGAGCTATGGTCAGAAGGGTATCTTTCTGTTGATCCCAGCAGGTTTTGGAGGCTCACTCAGCAGATTGATTATATACATTTCTCTGAAAAAAAAATCATGATTTATTGGTCTGTAAACACGTACAGGATTTTGGGGTCACAGCATGTAGTACCTACTCTACAGCAAATGCATTAGATGCGTTCTGTAAAGTCATGTGGCTTGGTTTCACTAGAACTGGAAGCTGGTTCACATGTAGCCTACCAGCAGCCCAACTTGAGGAGCACTGTGGTGGTGGTGGCCCCGCAGCTCTTCTGGGACACTTTCAAAGTGCCAACCCTTCAGGAGAACTTGAATGCCTCCTTGGAAAGGCAATGCTCTGACCATTTCACTTAGAGCCAGAATTCAGAATAGAATTCTTTTAATAGATCCTGTTGGAGGGTGCATTTACATCCAGCAATCTTTCATGTAGCTCCATAAATAGTCCACATACAGAAACAGTGCAGAAACACATTTGCAGCTATCTCTTTACTGAGTTTTCCCATCCCTGCTCTCTCCCAGTCTTTTCTTTCAGAGGGTTTGGTGGATTAACCTCATGAAGTCAAATTCTGTATGTATGAGGACCTGTGTGCTTGGAAAGATTGTTTCCTTTTGCAGCTTCACTGGTCAGTCCAGTAAGATGTCACCACTCACTGTCTCTCTTATTGCTATTATAAATTCAAGTCACTTTATGTGTACTTCTTCATGCAGATCATGTATTTCTACATCCTTCTTTCTACCATTGAGTATAGTGATGCCTATATGTAATATTAAAAAATAATAATTTTAAAAATATTTAGAAACAAATTTTATGGACAAATATCAACAATTAAATATGTGGAACATAATTATTTAATGTTTTCATGGAGCTATAATTAGGCATCCAGCAGGAGGAGCTACCTAGGATCAGACTGGGGTGCTGCAGTGGGGAGAGAGTTGTGAGGGGTCAGTGTGCGTATCAACAGCAGCAGCACTGGAAGAAGTGGAGCATGGCTTGTAGGGGATGGCAGGAGGTCAGAGACTGATAAGGTGGCAGGGAGATAGTTAAGTGCCAACTGTAAATGTAGAAAACTGGAGTATGAGTTTGACATTAGTGTGATAATATCCAGGGGAGTTGAGGAGTCTGGAATTACAGAAGTACTGTGGAAATTCAGCAAATGAATGCAAAGGCAGCTACAACATGGGTGGGAGGACTTGAACAGGCTAATGAGAACAAGTTACTAAAGTATAATAAATGTTATGTCCAGGTAAACTCAAGAGTTGTCAAACCCACTCCTAAATATACTGATCCTTTCCTAGAAAGACACAATAATGTAAGACTGCACACTACAAGATACATCATGTGTATCTTGATGTGCCACAGACTGCTACTGTATGTGTGAGCTGGAATAACTAAGGCTTTCCTGTGGATTTATTGGAAGGTTTAAAATAAAGCTGTGTAAATAGGCAGTGAAAAAATTTGATACCTTGCCACAAATACAGTGCAGTGTGGTTGTGAGTAGGATCTGCAGAGATAGTCATGCCCCCACCTAGCTATCAATATGATACTGGAGGAACAGTACCCAATCCTAACCAGTCTGACAGTAAATCAAAAGCTGCAGCAAGGTCTAACAGCAGCTCTACTTTAATTTCTGATGGTAAGACACACTAAAATTTGAACCAAATCAGTCTTGTAATAGTGGATGTGAGAAACTCTTCAGCTAAAAAAAAGTATAATTATGCCAGCACTTCCCTTGAGGTGAATACCAATCCGTGTCTTAATTCCTTGGAGTACTAAGTCTCCCAGTATCACTCTCCCTTTCCACAGATCTGGAAGTACATTTTTCTCACAGCTATAGGTCATATAATCCTGTTACATGATCTTAGATAAGTATTAAATTACGTAAGAATTAAATTAGTTATAAGTGGAAAACAGGCTTGTAGCAGTCTACACAAAGACTGAGGACTGCTTGTTTCAGATTCAGTAGCAGGTTTATTGCAAGATAGCCACCACAGAGGGGTCAGGGATGTTAACTGTAATGAGGTTTCAGTTTCCTCAATGATTCAGGGCTTTCACCTTGTGTTAAATTGAGAAATCCATGAAAAACTAGTCAGTATTTGCCTTTCAATTTCATTGTATACATTTTGTAATGCTTGAAATAAAACCAAAAAGTTTTTCCACTCTCAGTTTCTAACATCCTTTAGTTTCATATAACAAGTAAGGCTCTTTATCGTCTTCTTTCTTTCAAAAGTAAAATTGCCTAATGCACAAAGTTCTCAAACAACTCTTCAATAACATAACAGTTCTACAGCTAGGAACTAAAAACATGTAAATTTCCAATGAGCTCATCCGTTTCCACATGGCAAAAAGAATAAACATTTTGGAGTTCTTAAATGTGCTTTATATCACTTGCAAGCCAGGAAATAATTCTGCAAAAGTGATCAAAGGAAATTGTACTTCTGTAAATGGGAGTCTTGAATCACTGTAAGCAGTTCTGTGCCTTACTTGCTTGGATCTTTGCTGTAAGTGTGTACACGTTTCCCAGTCTGTTTAGGAACTTGATTTGTTAGGTTGCTGTTTTCATAGCTGAAGATAACATTCAATCTCAAATTAGATAATAATTGTATATAAAACAAATGCTGATTTAAGGGAAATAATGGTATTAGAAGTAAATATTTTTTAAATTCACCTGTAATTTAATTTTAGAGCAGTATGACTCAACCCTTCATTGTTACTATTTCACTTATTATGACTGCATGTAAAAATTGTAACAGTTAAAATAACCAGGTTTATAGGGAAAATGTAGGCTGCAAAACAACTTCTACTGGGAGCACAGAAATACCAACTGCTTCAACTATCACTTCGCATTAAGGGAAGGTGTATACAAGATGTGAGGTGGCAGGAAATCTGTTCTATATGACCTCATAGTACAACCAGCAGTCTGCATGGCAGCAGCAAAACCCTGTCCTCTCTTTCAATGAGTCAATGTTGTGCTATTGTACAACACACAAAATGGTCAGAACAGGCTGTTTACTGCCAGTCTCTCTTCTGGAGTGAAGGAGTTTGGAGACTGATTAGAGATATGGGAGGGACTTTGGGTCATTACCTTTTATTTAGTTTTTATATATGAAAACTAAGAAATGGTGCAAAAATACTACCTGTTGTCTGATATATATTGATCTCTGGCAGTAGTCCTTCAGCAGCTGTACATCTATAAATTCAAAACTTGATAGGGCCCAAAGCAACGTAAGTCCTGAACACTAGCACTTTGGCTCCTCAGGCTATGAAAAAGGGATCTCAGTTCAGAAAGTACTTTGCAGGTCTGATTTTAATAAACATGAATAAAAAGCTATTGCTTGCAGAATTCAGATGTTAGCCTGGGTAAACCTTTGAAGCCTAGAAGACAATCTGTTACCCTGAAATACATGAGCACCAAATGTGCTGAATTACCCAATGCTCAAAGCAAAACTAGCGTTTAAGGTTCTGCATGAGTAGGTCTTGCTGAAAGCTGTGGGGCTCAGATTCCAAACTGCATTTCACAAAGTGCCAGTAATAAAGATCAAGCAAATATTCATAAAGTGCTCTGATACTGTGAAACCTGAAAAGTTTATTTCCTCATTCTTCATAAACTGTGTGTGTATCTCTGGGGTTTGGTTGGTAAGTTACGCTGCAGAACACAATTATTTTCATGCATGGTCTAAGACTGCAATTGGTCCATTTTGCAGTCTAACCCTAAACTAGGGTTCTCTTGTTCTTCATGTCAGGAAATCCTCTGTAACTCTCAACTCTTTGTCACTTAACTACTTTGCCCACTAAACGAACAAAAACAATACTACTTTGAAAGGTTGTATATCTTGGTTGCTGCTCATTCAGACCAGTGTGTTGCACAGCCAAAGAGCTGAGCTTTTACAGCACTAAGGTTTGGAAATGGTGTTGAAGCAGTTTAGCAACTCCCTGTTCAAAACTAAGAGCGGACCATAGGCTGGGAAGTGCATTTGCTGCATTCATTTGGAAGAAAAGTAGAGTGGATGAATGAGATTACAGCTATGGCTGTTACCATCAATGGCACACCATGAAACTAGACTGGAATATTAAGTCTGTACTTAGATACTTCTATCTCCCTTAAAATCGGTGGTTTTAAGCACCTCTGTATCCATGAATGTGTTTTTGGAGTACCTTTGTGTTCTGGCCTTGCTGCCCAGCTGTATCACATTATCTGTGAAACAATAGATCGAAACCTTCCTTAATTGTCTAAATTATTTAATTTCTAAAAGGCAAGCAATAGGGATGCTTCTGAAAGTTCATTCTGAGTATATCCTAAATTCATGGATTCACAGATTTAGGCTGTGAGAATACAGTGACACATAAACTAGGTATAATTCAAAATGTTCATAGGACGAACTCTCAGGAATCAAAAAATGCAGCATGCCTCAAGCCTACAGACAACCTTTTAAAGTGTCTATATCCAACCACTTCCTATTCCCAGAGGCTTGCTAGATCTGATGTTGCTTTTTTGTTATCATATCAGTTGTGCTCCCTCATCTTTGTGGAGCTCCTCTGAGCACGTGGCACAAAAGGCAGAGGTCAATGGCCTCTGCTTCGATCCTGAGCTGAATCTGTGGCAATACAACACCTTTCAGTCTGGAGCAGAAAACAAACAATTAAAAAAAAAAGGGGGGAAAAACAAAAAAAGGGTTGGGGTGGGAAGCGGGAGAAGAAAGCTGAAACTGCTAGAAGGAAAAGGGCGACCTGGATTATGGCTGGTTATAAAAAGAAACTCTGTGTGGGCTGGATCTGACTTTGCAGCAGTTTAATAGGCTGCCAGGTTCCCTCTGCAGGTGGCCAGAGGAGGTGGTGTGGCTGATGAGGCCTCTGTTTCCACCTTGCTGGGTTTTCCAATGTTATTGTCCCTGTCAGATGGATTTAATTAATATTCAGAGCTACCTCTGGTGATACTAGTCACCTTCACCACTACTGCCACAGACCCATGGGAGCTGGCACCCCACATTGCACCCACATTTCTTTCTTGCACAACTGCTAGTCTCTAGTCACTGTGACCTGAATTTGTTTTACAGTATTACTACTTAAGTAAGTTTTTCTGGGAATGAAGTGTCAGCAGACAACATCAGTGCTGCTCCATAATTGAACTGTTCCAAATACTGGCTGGAGTCTGACTCAACATTCTTTTTTAGTAGACAGTTTAATATTTTGATATTTGCCTGTAACTTCCTACTCTGGAGACTAGCAAGCACAAGAAGCATGACTTCAGGCACATAAATACCTTTGGTTCCTGCCCACCACGTTTTTGTCAGCTATCAGAGGTAGCTTTGCCCTGTTGGATATGTCTGGCGCAGAAAGAGGTGGTTGGAATTGTAGAGGCACGCATCCTTGCTCCTCCTGTTACTCTGTCAGGGAGTCCTTGGCTGTCTGCAGCTGCTGGCTTACTGCTTCTATTCAGCCATCTCAACTACAAATGATTTGCCTTAATGTTGGTTCTATCTTGGCTTCTGAAAGGGTAACAGTAGGAGGTGAGGCAATGTCTTCTTCAGACAAATACTTTATCTATCTACGATATAAAGACAGAAGAAAGATAAGCAAAGAAGATCTTCTTTTAATATTGCTGGATTAGGGTTAACTGAGAAAGAAAGCTTAAAGAATGAAGTATTTCCAGGAAGAAGAATGTCTTCAAAAATCCATTTTTCGGATCAGACTGAGGATAGAACGGAAAACAAAGAGCTGCAGTTTTTCAGGGTGGTGAAAAAGCTGTAGGAGAAAAAGTTTCTCTACAGCCACAATGATCCTTTTTCACTGCGGTTTGTCTCCTTAGCAATATAAATGAATGTTGTTTTACAAATTGCTTTACCTGTAGACCTCACTCACAATTACCTATAGAAAGGGCCGTTTCCCAGCCTTAGTGTTTGGCCTCCACTTTTCTGCCCAGGGGCAGCCCTACCAAAATCTTGACACTCTTTATTGTAACTTTGAATATCACATTAATTTTATCAGCTGTCTACTGTATCAATAATGCTATTGGTCACAGGATTCTTATTACTTCCTTTAGAAATCAAGTAGTACATGTACTGTAATGAAAGCTAACAAGACCTAAACATTTTGTGATAACAAAACTGCATGTACTTAATGAAAATATTTAGGTTCAAAAAGAAGTTTTTGCCTCTGAGGCTCCAGAGCCTTCAACTTCCCCTTCAAGAACGTGGAGATAAAACCTTACTCTTCACATTTAAAATGCGGCAAGACATGGCGCGCTGCATTAAGACAACACAGCTGATGGAGAAGGACCTCAGATATGTGGCCAGAGGTTTAATGCAGTTAAGGGACTTCGATGCTTGAAGTTTCCCTCTGGAGTAGCAACCATTCCATAGAGCCTATAACCACAATGCAGCTCCTTTCCTGGCCTTTGCAAGCACTCTTCTCCCTTGCAGTTTATATATTACAGTAAAACTCTGGATATCAGACTCAATTCCATGAGAATAGGGGTGCTCATACTACAGTGCTATTTATATTTTCTGGTACAACAAAGAACTAAATGTGTTTTGCTACATACAAGCTACACAGGCTTATTGTGAGCAAGTGCTGACACAGTAAATGTACCTGTAAGGAAGTTAATCACAAGTTACTAATATCTCGCGGTCCCTCCTTTTGCATGAGACTACATTTTTACAAGGTGCAGTTTAACCTGAAACTTGACCTATCTTCCCAAGAAATTGCTTAAATCAATAATTGCTCTCTACTTAGGGACTGAGGGAATAAACAGTGGAACTCTCAAAGCTGCTTTGAAATTAATTCCAGTGAGGTGAAAGCTCATCTTAAAAATTGATATTTCTCTCTGACTCTTGCTGCAGGTAGAAGATAAAAAACTCTTCTGGAAAACTGCAGGAACTTACTGCTAAGGGCTTTATGATATTATTTTAAACTCCTTGAGACATTAGTGTTTCCATTAAAACTTCAGCACTTTAATCATTAAAATGTGCACTTTAAGTGTTAATTGAGATTAGAATTCTGTTTATGCAGAAAGCAGCTCGTTATCAAATGACCTTGCCCCTTGTCACCGGTATATGACACTATGAGCTTGTTCCTGTTTCAATTTTTAAATAGACACAAGGCTAATGTCGTGGGAGGATCTGTTTTGATGCAGTCCTTCAAGCAGCAATTTCTATCAGAAATGCTAGAATGAGCAGTTTCAGAGGTCAGTCATTGGCCATCAACTCCTGTGGCTGCACAGGGCTGGAAGCAGCAGTACTGGCTGGTGTAGATGCAGTGTGCCCATTTGGTATGTGGAAGGTGACGTACTGCAAGTAGATTCCTGTTTCAGTGACAAATACAGGATTAAAATCCCTTGTTATCGTTCATGTCCTTGAAGTACTTTTAAAATGAGTAATCTTACCATGAATTAACCGTATCAAATCCACTTCAGACAATAGCCTTGTCTACCAAGATGATTCCTGTCATTTAACTTGCATTTCTTCTCTCCTGCAAAGTCCTTCTTTGTGCTACTAAGGCAGCCTAATAAGTGTCTGTATATCCTTGTAAGTGAAGTTGCTCATACATGACGTGTGTCAAGAAATCTGTACTCCTAAAGTCTCTCATCTGACTTTAGGTGAATGGAAGATATTAAATTTATGCTTCAGTACAGCTGAGTACTACTTATAGAGCAAGTGGAGAAGCACATCAGATTATTTACCAAAGTACTGTAAATATCACAGGCTGCAACTATATGAGTACAAAGAAGGAAAATGCTTTTAGCCAAAACCTCACATTCTCAGCTGTATGCCACCTGCTTAGTATGGACCTTATTTAGCATGCTTCATAATTGAGTTGCAATCTCAGTTCCGAAATTAAGGATCAGAGTATGATCCGTGATAGCAAAATGAGAGTTTTGTCATCTCTGTTTCTTTCTCCAGTGCTCAACATTTCCTAGTAGATGTAGTCACTGTACAAAATCAGGGTAAATTGGTTGGAATGTGGGGAAATGGTTTTAGTTATTAAAAAAACCCATGTAACCTATTTTAGCAGATCATTCAGCTAAAATCAGAAAATTTGACTTAACATTGTGACCTGCTAAAGATCAGTAAAATTCAAGCAAGCCTTCAAAGCACAAGGCAACACTCTTCTGAAGTTACCCAAGCTAGCTTTGTGCAAGTCCAGCACGCTGCCTGGCCCAACACTCTGCTGCTTAACTAAGATAATAGCTTGGGTGCATGTTATTGTTGACATGCCTTCTGTTGCTCATTCAAGCTCTGAACAGGTGACATCTAGCTTAGGTGTTACACATCTGTGTGCTGGGGAGACAACAATCCACCATGATTCAGCTGCTCTGGAGCAGGAATGCTCCAACCGCAGGTTTTCAGCCTGAACTGATCACTGGTGGGAACCCTGAATCTTTGAGAAGGCAGTTGTTCCCTAGGCCTCTGCACAAGGCGGGAGTACCTGGTCTCATCCAACAGACCTGGGCAACCATCTAGAATATAGCTCTGCTCCTTGAAGCTGTCACAACTATTGTGTTATTGTGGTGACACTAACAAGCAACGGCTGGACTATTTTTGCAGCTTTGACATAGTTACAAAGAAGCATCTGTGAATAGCTTCAGACCAGAAATGGGTTTACAGTCAGGCAATTGCACCCAGCAATGGGGATATGCCCTAGATATTATGTTGTGGTTCTTGTGAACACGACTTTGTGGTTGTTTCTATCAAGCCAACAGATGTTGCCCTAGTGTATCTGCCAAAGGTGGTGGGAAAGGCTAGAGCTCCTGGCAGGTGCTCCTGACTTTGCTCAGGCTCCAGCTGCTGCCTCTCCTCAGCGTGAGCAAATGTGTTTCTACTCAGAGGCTGGCCCTACTCAATGCCATGCAGGCTAACTGCTGTAGTGATGAGGCACAGAAGGCTTGTGCCCACCTTCAAACAACGGTGTAGACCTACTCTCTCACAACAAAAAACCAACTCTGGATGAAAGACAAAGAGGCTTTGACCTTTTGATGCTGAGCTGGAGACAATAGAACTGAAAAAAAAAATTAGATCCAGATTGTCAAGCATGCAGAAGATCTGGAAAACAGGAGGTGACCTCTGTGTCTTCTTCAAGACACAATCTAGCAATTTCTGTGGTGAACATGGGGTCATATCAGTGATATTTTTATTTTTCCCTAAAGTCACTTTGTTGAATAAAAGTAGATTACATCTCTGTATAATCCGTTGATTCAATAAGGCGAAAGAGCTGAGAATAGTCCTTTATGTTGTCTAGAAATAGCTGCTCAGCACTGGCAAAGTCCACCTTGCCTTTGCTGGCAAAGGGCATGGTAATTTCTCTTGAACCCTACTTACTCCTGGTAAATGGCACTTGGGAAATGAGAAATATCCGTAAATCTCCCACGTGCTCTGTTCTCCTACCATAGCTCACACTGGCAAGAAGTGTTTACTGGTTTAATCACAGATGCCCTTCACAGATGACACAACTGGCTTTAGAAAAAAGAGAATCTTTTGAAGCTAAGATGTTTTAGTGCTGCAATTTAACAGGCTGCTGGGAGAGCACTCACTGGCCCTGGACCTGTCTGCTTTTTCAGTAGCATGAGGCAGCCATTCCTGAGACACAATAATCCTCAGCACTAAAGACGTTTCTCTTTCAGAAGTTGCCGTATTAGCTATTCTAATTATAAAAATAAGGATGATTTGGAAAAGAGTCTAAATTAGTGTTGGTTAACAAGACCTCAGTCAATCAGTTAATACAGAAACCTTCCTAACTCACAAAGCTACAAAGTGTGATGATATGTAAGGTCCTGTTGTGGTTTAAGCCTAGCTGTAACTCATGCAGTTGCTCTCTCACTCTCCTCCCTTCCTCCCCTCGCTCCTGGAGGGATGGGGAGGAGAATCAAAAGAATGTAACTCCCACGGATTGAGATAAGAATAGTGCAGTAAATAAGGCATAGCACAAACCACTGCTGCTACCACCAATAATAATGATGATAAGGGAAATAACAAGGGAAGACAATACAACAGCCCACCACCTGCCAACCAATACCCAGCCCAATCCAGCAGTAATCATAGAATCATAGAATAGTTAGGGTTGGAAAGGACCTTATGATCATCTAGTTCCAACCCCCCTGCCATGGGCAGGAAAGCCTCACACTAAACCATGCCACATCAGTGTTATCAGAGCTGTTCCAGGGCCAAAATTCAAAACTCCAGTGCTGCACCAGCTACTAAGAAGGAGACAAATGACTGCTACCGCTGAACTCAGGACAGGTCCCTATACATACTCATCATTGTCTGGGATGCCCTAAATGTGCATTTCCAAGCCATAAATATCTCCAAATCACTAGAGAGAAAACACAGAATGCTGGTGGATTTTCTTTTGACTCTTTAATGAAGCTAATAGACTCGTAAAAGCATTTGGTAAACTGAGGGAGGGAGATTTAAAAGGAGCTTTTTAAAATCTAACATCTTCAGAGTTTTTCCCTGAGGTGCTTGGAGATTTTCTCTGTTCAGAATCACACTGTGGAAAGGGCATCAACAAATTAGCATCAGTAATCAGGCAAAAGCCAGTGTACAAAGTAATATCAGTGCAACTTGTAACTCTTTCCCAGGACTTCATTTCATGTCCATAATATTATATGGTGACTTCAAAGATTTCCATTATTTTTTGGTGGTTGCCCATCAAGAGCTTTCAGTGAGGGGGAAAAAAGCTTCAGCTGCTTGTCTGTTTTAGACTTTACTTTAAACTGACAGCAGTCCAGTTTGCAGGTGAGGGTCAGAAGCAGAGGCTAACTCTGCTGCAGCTCTTGCCTTTCTATAACAAGCCTGCCATGTATGCCATGGACTTGTGTTTTTTGGGGAATGGAGCAGGCAAACAGGCTGCTTGCCCAAGGTCATACAACAGCTGAGTCAACCTTCAAGGGCCTCTCAGGACTGCTGCAGGCATCTGCACTAGCTTGTAGTTCTGAGCCTGTGTGTGGGAAAAATAAAAAGGGAGAGGGCAAAGGAAAAAGAAAGTTACGGAAAGGAAAAGAAAGCAGAAGGGAAAGGAAAGGTAAAGGAAAGGGAAAGTAAAGGAATGTGGAAGAGAAAGAGCAAGGGAAAGGAAAGAGAAAGTAAAGGAAGGGTAAAGAAAAGGGGAAGAAAAGGGAAGTTACTTGTAACAGGGGTTAAAACAGTTTATGAGCAAACCTGGAATGGTTATAAGACAATAAACCATTTTCCTTGCCCTCCCCCTCCCCGTTTTAGCAATTCAAGTATTAACTGAAGTAGTCTGAGCAGTGAATGTGCTATTCCACATATCATCCTGCTCCTTCTTTCCATCTTCTATTATAGTTAAGCATAATTTATGTGGCTATACTGCAGATTACTTTGCTGATGAATGTGTAGCTCCTGCACAGTTATTTGGGCTGTTCTTTGCATTTTGCTTCATTTATTGCCCTGCAAGCTGGCGTGCTGTAGCTGTACAAGTTACTGGGTTCTGATACCTCCTTGATGATTTTTCAGTACCGTCTGAAAACTTACAAATTAACATTTGCTTCCCTGCTCTGTACTTCCTTCCACTGAACTGTTTTAGAAAGAAGCAAACAAATGAAAATAACATCAGCGAAATCTCTGTTTCAGACATTTCAGTTATTCATGACAGTGATTTCTGCCCCAAGCATCCCAGGAACTTATTTCCATTATTATCTGAGTGATTGTGAATATGGACGACATTTCTAAAACAACATTCAGCTCCATAATTATGGCAGAAGATCAATTTGGCTGTATTGCAAGTCATGATTTTCCTGATTTGCTATTATTTGATCCCTGAATCTTAGATTATGCAATGTAAGATGAACTTTGCAGATAATGGCTACTTTAAAAATTACTAATCTAAAAACATCTGACAAACTGCCGTTTTAATGAGATTAATGACTGAAGCAAATAGTGGTGAATGGTAAAATAACTTTTAACTGGACGCTGACTTAGGATGGAAAATCAGGGTTGTCAAAGGAGAGAAATCCTTTAGTAAAGGCTGGACCTTGCTCCTAACCACCAGGCAGAACCCAAGAGCATGTGTTTTTGTGGGAATGTACACATGGCCATTGCAGATGAACAGTTGCCTCCAGCATAGCTGAAGTTGCTCTATCTTCTGGTCACAAGGCAGCATAGAAGGACTGATTGCATCACACAGCTATACTCACAGTGCTGCTGAAGCAGCACCCAGAGCCATGGTGTGACCCTGGCAATGATGGTGATAGGCCAGGTAGAGGCTGTATGCTCTGCACTGTGAAGCAAGCAGGAGATGCAGAGAGATCCTTTCTTCATGGGCAGCAGGTCTCCTTCAGCTTGCTGCTGCTGCTGGAGCAGGGGTACATGGCATGCCTCCAGCTCCAAGAGAGATGCCAAGGAGTCAGAGTGCTGGCAAGGAGCTAGGCTGGTTTTGATCCAGGTATCCTGCTTGTTGGATATCTGTCTTGTCGAAGAGACAGTCTTTTTTCTTTTCTTTTTTTTTTATATGCTGAAAATTAAAAATGCCAGAGATGAGTTTCATTTAGATCTCACTCAGGAGCTGTGCATTTCATTACTGCCTCTGCCCTTTATCATTAAGTTGCACAATGCCAGACGCACATTGACAGATTTATTTTCCCCTAACTCTATTTGCTAACAGTGTGGTATAGCCACCAGGGGGCTCTTCTCAGTTAATTCTATGATGTAAACAGGGGCTTTCTGCTAAGTCTCACAACAGTGTACGACAGCCATTTCTCTGCTGTCTTGTATGCTTACTTATATCTAGTGTGAGAAAATGGTCTGATGAGTCCCAGTGCTGACCAAGACAAGATTTCTCTGCTGAAAAATTAGACTGCTTCTAATTAACAGTGAAAGAAGCCTTGTTCCATTTCTGGGATGCAGCCAAGCTTCAGTTGATGTGATCATAGCAGAGGAAGGTACTCTATGGTGTATGCATTTTTGATATTCAAAACTTTCTAGCAGTTCTGTTAAAGAAGAGGGAGTTTGGAAAACTGTGAGAGTGTGATAAGAAAGAGACAAAATTAACTTTAAAAAGTTCCTCAGAAAAGAGGTACTGGTTTTCTGTCAGACCTACGTATGCCTTTGTTGCAGACTGCGCAGGAGGCATGTACATAAGGTGCAGCTTTGCTTCTGTATTTACAGATAGCATCCTTTATTTGTAGGGTAGTAACTTCTTCATATCCTCCATATTGTCCCTGCCTAATATGCAAAATTAAAAAACCTTTTGATTTGAAAACTACACCAGTGTGAATTAATTCTACTGGGGCTATGAAGTGCTCTCACACGGAATTATATAAACTTTCTTTCATCAAGTCAAAATGTCATTTGCAAAGACTCTAATAGCCTTTTCTAGACATGTTCAGAACCACATTACTAAAGATTAATTTATGTAATGGCCTTTAAAGATCAATTTATATTGAAATAGGTTGAAATGAGATTTCTGTTCTTAAGGTATGAGCGGCTTTCAATTCAGAAGTGAATGATAAGTCAGTTACCATTGGATATTTCAATAAAAATCTGAATTACTTGCACCCTCTTTATCTATTCTAATGAAAGGCAGAATTTGTAACCTACTGCTGATTACAGTATTTTTACTTCAGTCATCTGAGCTTGAAGTATTGAAGCAGATTTCTAAATATGATTTCAGCTTATTCAAAGTCTGGTCACCTGCAACAGTAAAAATAGCAGACACATTGATCTTTGGCATGGCTTTCCTGAACTATTAATATTTTCTTCCCTTGGTATGCAGACAGCTCCTCTGTTAGGACTATGGATGACACTAAACGCCTCAATTCTACTGCCACCTAAATTCCTTTTGTCCAGGAGTTATGCAAAAGATACTTTATAGGTTTTAGCTGATTTGAACAAATAAGCAAAACTCCCACTAACTTAACCAGATTTAGCTGAGAAAAAAAAGTGCAAAGGTAGGATACTACAAAATTACTCCATACATTATTTGACTTAAAATCTTGCTTCATATAAAGAGTCAATTGCACTATAGCTAACTCATAGAAGTTTCTGCTTTAAAATATGTTGCATACAAATGTCTTTAAATGTGACTTTGAAAAAGCAAAGCTGGTTCTCAAACCAGCATCGCTCTGAAAATGCTGTGACACACAAGATAGTAGGTTTCATATATGTTGGAACACATATCAGCGGTTCATCATCTTGAATTTCTATTCAGGTTATTAGTTATAGCCAATTTCACATTTTATACTATTGTCTCCCGATTCGTTTTCAGTGTTGAACAATTTAGCTAACTCTAATGAATGGATCTTTTGGGTACTCTTGATAACAGAATGTAAAATAAAACAGAAAAATGTTTTGGCAACGATCTATCTGTAGTCAATTTACCTAGGGAAGAAAAACTTGATAATCACCTACTGCAGAATTACAAATTGTTTCAGAATTGCATAAGCTGTCTGCTCTTCTGCTGAATTGTAATTGCCAAAAGAGAATTTTGTTTTATTGGAGGGCACTTACCACTCATTTAATCTGACTTCTTTGATATTCTTATAATAATTACTTTTTTGATTCATAATGCCATTCTTTAGTACAGATGTAGCAGCTTCCAGAAGCAGAGAAGGCAAAAAAATTGCAATTTCAGTTTGTGACATCTTTTGTAGATTTTCATTTTTTTGCTTCCTTACCATTTTCCACTCATGCTTTTAAACACATTTTCATAGCAGGGCTCTGTCAAAGCACCCATTTTCTGACTTGAGAAGGTCAGATATTTTATTCTGAGTCTCTTTTTTTCTGAACCTGGCCAGAGGAATCACTATAGTCCCCAGAAACCTTCCCATCAAGAAGTTCAAATAAATACCAGCTGAAATAGTTTGGCTTTAGCAAAGCAACTCTTTTTAGGTGAGGGGGGAAAAGAAACAAAAACCCAACATAGCACTGAAGATGTTGCAGCCATCCAGAAGTACTGTAGCTGATAATTTGCAGAATGCAGAAAAGCAGGTAAAGGCAAATCAATATTTGCATGATGACATAATGCGGAAAAAGTGATCTGAGATCATTTGAAATGCACCTTTCTGTGTTAGAAAAGCATGAGCCTGTCAAGCAGAGTTTGCCCTCCATATGGTGGGCTCCAGGTTGGTCTGGTCCTACTGTGCATGGGAGCAGCAAACTCAGAAGAAACCCCAGGCTGGACTTGGGATGGTTATTTCTCTTCAAACAACTTGCATTAAGCCATCTTGTGACTCCTAGATTTCACATCCCACTAATACATAGATGCTTCCTCTCAGGCACTGTCACTGAAGATCTCAAAGAACAAACCAGCACTCCTGTAATACTTTTGTTTTCCGGGGAAAACTTCAGAAAAGCACTGGGAACGATGTGAGACATGAGATGTTTATTACGTGGTGGAAACCCAGCTGCATCAGAACAGCCATCTTAGCATTTCATAGGTTAGCAGAGGTGATAACTTCTCAGCCAATTGTAGGCTCATCTATTGCATAGATTGCTTCTGCACAATGTCAACTGCTGCCAGCATGATTAGCTGTGATTCTCAAACCAGCACAAATGGGAGCTGGAGTGCAGAAAGCTGGGATAAATTTTCAGTGAGCTCCCAGAAATATAAATCATGTCCTGGATAAACTTATGTTTGCAGTATTATGACTAAAAGGAAAATTTGTGGTCCTTTCTGATGTATTTTACTGTTGGTTTCTTGTTTTGTAGTTTGTTTGTTTGTTTTGTTTTTTTTTTCCTCTTCATGTATCAAAAAGGCTGATTCTCTGTTATCTTTCTGTTATAGAAATACTTACTATGTGTTCTCGTAGTGTCAGCAAGCTCAAAATACTGAGAGCTTTTCTTTGGTTTAAATAGTTTAAAAAAGAATCAGGTTTTGCCCTAGCTGATAGATACTGGTGGCACTAGTTGAAAAGTATTCAAATCAGTGTGAGCTTAAGCTCTGGCTTTTGGAGTCACACAGCCACTGCTTTGCTGAAAAATGTACTGAAAACAGGACTTTGTTTTCCAAAAGTTCCTGCAAGTATTTCAAAGAATATTTCTTGATCTGATATACAGTTCAAGACAAAAAAAACTCAATAAATTTGAAGGTAGTATCAGCAAGATGGTCGGGAAACTTTTATTCTTTTTGATGGATAGTGCAAAGAAATGAGATGAAGAAATAGCTGCTGCATAGTTTAACTCTTTTTAGCCATCACCTTTCACCTTTCCTTATATACATAGTGTCCAAACATTATCAGGCAGCTCTGGGGCCTCTAACACAAGAGGGACATGGAACTGTGGTAGAGAGTCCAGAGGAAGCCACAAATATTGTCTGAGATCTGGAGCAGTCCTGCTATGAAGACAGACTGAAAGAGTTAGGCTTGTTCAGCCTGAAGAAGCGAAGGCTTCAGGGAGACCTTAAAGCAGCTTCCAGTGCCTAAAGGGGCTGACAAGAAAGCTGGAGAGGGGCTTTGGACAAGGGTCTGTAGGGACAGGACAAGGTCAAAAGCTGTCAGGGAAGATTTAAATTAGACATTAGGCAGAATTTCTTCCCTGTTAGGTTCATAAGGTGCTGGCACAGGTTGCCCAGACACGCTATGGTTGCCTCATGCCTGGCAGTGTTCAAGGCCAGGTTGGACAGAGCCTGGAGTAACCTGGTCTAGTGGAAGGTTTCCCTGCCCATGGCAGATGTTGAACTAAATGCTTTAAGGTCCTTTCCAACCCAAGCCACTCTATGAGTCAGTGATTATGTAAAAGTCACTTATTGGCATTAAAATCCAGTGATTTATAGCGTGATGCTGTCAATGTTACATGCTTAATAACTGAAAAAAAAAAAAAACAAAAACCAAAAATAAAACCACCAAACCCAGCTTCTGACCCTCCTCTGAAAAGATTACAGCTGGCAGATTCATTTCAGTTTATTTGTTACTCCAGTCTAGAGAAATTAGAACTATCCCAACTAAAAATATCAACTCATCTATTTTTCCAAATGGCTGGCTTGTAAAGCAAAGAGATATGGGATTCTTCACTATAACTTGTAAATGCCTAATGCTGTACAGAGATTGACATGCCCTTCGCCACCTTGTGTACCAGTGCCTTTGCTTCCCCAGCAAAGGGGATGGGGAATGATGGGGAGGGAAGAAAGACTCGGAAAAATCAGTGAAACAGCCAGAAAGGTGGTGCAGACAGAAACTTTCAGGCAAATGGTCTGAGACACACAGCCGTGTCCTGCAAAATTTTACGTGTTAAGTGGGTAAGATGAGGCTGCAACATGCATAGGAGGCCTCACAGGAGCAAGGAGAAATAGGTGGGAAATTCCTCTGTGAATGAAGGGCAGAGTCCCCATTCTGATCCTACTGGACATTATGCTGTTGAAAGTCTCATCTGCCAGGTTCAAAGGAAAGCCAAAGCCTCCTCTGTATATTAAAGATTGCTTAATGCTTTACCCAAGGCTTGGGTAGATACATATTACTGTTGGGTATTTGTGTGCCTGGTCTTGATATGCCCAGCATGTGCATGGATTAAAAGAAAAGATGTAAAGCCCTTACCCAAGGGTGTACATGATATCTGCAGCAATCCCTAATGGCCCATTGCTACCACAACCACTGTGCTAGGAATAAAGATTACTTGAATAATGCTAATGCTGAGATTAAAATGTTGGTCAGGGACTATGAAATTCTGAGTTAATTTTCTGGCTCTGTCAAAAACCAGTATATGGGAATTACTTAAATCATTTAATCTCTGTGCCTCACATCCTTATCTTCTGACACTTTGTATCTCATAGGGTTGTTATGAAATGCAATACGTTCACATTCTGCAGTGACGGTTACTCTGTACATAGGAAGATTTAGGGTTTGTATTTGCATGGAAGTGGTTGGTTGTTCATGAAGTGTTAGTCATAAAACAGCACTAAGGCATAAATGCCTATAATTCAGCAAACTGTGACTAATGTTGTTTCCACATCTATATCTACAATAATACCAGTGGAAATTGCTTTCCATTTAAAATGCATTGATTTTGATTTGTTGCAATAAACTCAGGCACACAGAGCCTTTGATACCAGAGCAAGGGCTCAGACAGATAGGTCTGTTTTGATTGTTCAGCTCAAGCAAGAATGAAATCAGAAAGCCTCCACAATATTATGTAAACGTGGCCATTAAGGAAGAGGCAAAGTACATTTAAACTTAAAGGATATTTTTCACTGGTTCTGAGAAAATTGGATTGAAGGTGGATCATTCTGAACATGGAGCTGGACTTATCTATTTGTTTGAATTTGCTGTCCTCAAGTCCTGGATATCAGAAATACACTGAATATTTGGCAGTATTTTATAGGCATATTATGCAAGAGTGATCATAACATTAAATAATAATAATAATTTTCTTTTAAGTTGTGCAAGCTTGAAAACTCTTGGTCTTCGCTTAGGGGTAAAGCTTGTTCCATGGTCCCTTTGACTTTCACTGGATATTAAACACCAAACATATCCAAAACCAAAGCTGGTGTCGGCATGCTGTGCCTGCTTAGCTGCCCACAGAGGATCCTAACAATCAGTCCCAGATTCACCCCAAACCCTGCAGCATCCTGAGGTCCTACAGCAGCCCTGTGTTTGTGAGCTGGTGTGGTTCTGAAAATGTTCCCTCACCTAAAACTCCATCTGTAACTGAAACAACAGATATTCTGACAGTGATATATGCATAGAAAGAGGTGCAGTTTATTTTGAAGAGCAAGCCCAGATGCAAAAGGAAATGTTTAGTGGATGCTAATGTCATGCTTAAAAAAACATTAATGATGGAAAATATGAATCAGATTATGCAGCAATTTCTGACCAAAATAAAATAACCTCTAAAACAAATACTCTTCCTTTGTTCTCAAGCTTAGAGATAGATCCTGTAGTGTAATAATTGCTTTGATGATTTCTGAAAGGGATTCTATTTTTCTCTAAAAATGTTTACAGAATAATCAGATCTGATTATTCGTGGCATTTGCTTCAGCAGTTTTTCAAGGATACTGAGCACAACAGCATTTATCTCTTTTAGATAGGGAGAGAGGAGACAAAGATGGTGAGGTACCTATCCTCCGGGAACTTGGGCTCTCAGATTTCTGGATAAATGAATGTATTTAACTAGGTCATAATGAATAATAAGGAAAAGCTTATATTTCACTGCCTTGAAATAGACCATTTTTGTCTCTTTTTATCATTTATTATTTATTTTAATTAGTCTTAATTGCTGTGCCAATTTGCATTTTAATAGATACTTGGATAATTAAGAAAATAACTGTCTCCAGATCATCATACCAGTATTTCTAGTGCTTATAGCCTCAGGCCAGCTACAAGTCCTGGCCTGGATACGTCTGCACAGCACCACTGTGAACAGTATTTGGCCTTGGTATGGGGGCTAGTGCCACAAATAGGGGTAAGCCCTTTACCCCTTCTTGCAGATGATCCCTCAGTGCTGTTTTCCCAGTAGACTTCCTTGCAGAAGAGCCAGTGTATGGAAAACACATAAAGCCAGTTCAAGGCTTTTATTAATACTGTGACACTGCATTTAAGTGTTCTGTTTAGCGTGAGTCGTATTTTTTTTTGCTGAACTGCCTCTATAGCTTCTCTGTTAGCTATTCACCCCTAAGGAATTGCATGGCAAGTCTCACTTTATGCATGAGTGCCAGAGGATAAGAATCAGTTGCATTATAAGTGAAGAAGCTGTAGCTCTTTAACGTAGCTAGTAGCTTTGGGGTTGCTTGCAAGCTGACAGTGTTTATGTCATGGTAGCGGAAATCACAGTCTGAGCTTGTGTCAAAGCTGTACCCTTCACGGTGGTGCACTGTTTGCTGAGCATCCAGGTAGATTGAGTCTCACCATGAAGCTGTGAGCAGCAGTTAGTATATGACTAATCTCATTTTCAACCAGCCTCATCATCCTTAAATTGGAGAGACAGCCCACTGCCATTGAGTATTAGCCCCCTTCCCAAGACCTCATGGATCAATACGAAGATGGGTCATGCCTGGACCAGAACAAAATGCAGATTTTTGTCAACAGAGCTATAGCATGTGCAAAGAGCAGCACGGAAGAAGTAGAAATAAAGTGATGGCATCAAGGACTCCCCAGAGCAGCCAGGGGACATTGATTTTATTGTACAATGGTTTTGTTTTTTTTTTTTTTAGATATGCAGAAGTTTTTAGTTCTGAGGCTTTGCTGTGAACAAAAATGAATTCTATTTTAGAATCACAAATTAAAGAGAAGCTGCTGTAAAATTACATGGGTTTTTGTAGAAGTTTTTGTTAGAATTCTTGCTGAGTCTTTCAAATTGCAACACTTAATAAGAATCTTATGACTGATGGGGAACTCGGTGGCCAGGAGGAGAGTTAGTCACCCTTAAAATAATTCCTTTCAACAACAGAAACATAACTTCCTTTATAGAATTTTTACATATATTTGTGCCATTGTATAGTAACATTTGTGTTGTAATTATGTATCCTATTATGTCTCTACTGTTAGATTAATTTGGCAGCATTAAAAGTAGACAGAAGATGAAGACTGCTGCTTGTAAAATAATGTAATCAGCAGTGCAATAATTCCCTGCTAAATTACTACAAATACATTACCTCTTTCATGTTAAAAAAGCAAGTCAATTGTGATCAAAAGGTAGGACTTGTGCTCATACCAGCTTGCTTTTAGTCTTGCCTTAGCGAAGCTGAGGTATGACCTTACATTGCAATTCAGTCTGTTTTAAGGGAGAAAATGAAGAGAAATAGGTGATGTCTCCTCAGTGCCTTGTTATTGCCTTTTCTTTCAAGAAAATATTTGCTAAAATATGTTGTTGCTTTTCTAATTGCCCTTACAGCATGAAGCATCATTGCAATTTCTATATTCTTATTATGTCCACACCTGGACACTCTGGCATTTCAGCCAAACAGTAAGAGTTCAGCTCTTTCACAACTTCTGTCTCATCACTTGTCCTTATTAAAAAAGAAATCTGAAGCAAAGAAATAAAAATATACTTGCATTATTCTCTGCTCTCTGTATTGCACTGTACTGGGAGCTCTCACGCCCCCTCTCCATCCCTCTCATGGTACTTTGCAGAGTAATTCAGCTGGAGCCAGGGTATACATCCCAGCTTTGGGAGACCTCTGTCAATAAATGAAATACTAAGGAGTATAGCACAGCTCCCCTTTCCCTGGGAAGAGTGTATGTAAAAGGAAGGTGATACCAGTGGGAGTTGTGCTACTGACTCCAGTGAGACCAGGATGTGCTCCCATGCTGCTCTGCCGGCATCTGTTCTCTCCCTCACTGGTATCTGCCAGTGCTGAGCTGGAGCTGAAAACAGAGCTGCTGGAGACTGCTGTGCTCCCTTTATGCGTCAAACCAGTAGTGCAGAATGTGACCTACATTTCTCTGAAATGAATTCTAATAATCTTAATAGCTCCGAAGCACAATATTAACATGCTTCTTTAAAGAGAACTTCATCAGATTTAATATTAATATTGAGGGATTTTTCTCTCTCACCAGCACCTTGCTGTGCTGTGTGAAGCTCCCTCAAATGTACATGGATATGCCTGTGGAGATTTAAATGTCTTATTTCTCCCTTGTTTCCCTCAGCTGTAGTCCCCAGGATCCCATGGCACACATCTCTGCCTGCATCTGGAGAGGAGCAAGCAGCTCTCCTATAGTGAGCCCACCTCTACTGCCAATGCCCATGTCCAGCCACAGCTTGTTCTCTTGCTCAGAAGCTCTCTGAGCAGCCAAGCTCTAAGTAGCCCCCAAAAGCTTTCTTCTAGGAGACTGGGAAGGGTGGCTATTAATGCCAACTGAGTTTTTAAAAGGAGCCCTGTGAAATAGTCTTGGATCATTAAGTTATAAGAACCTTATACTGGTATCTACCAGTAAAATAATATTTTAAACACACAGAAATACATCCAGCTATTTAAGCCCAGGGAAAAAATTGATATTACAAAGAACATTACACAATGCTTCATTTAGTCCAACAAAAAGTTTTATAGAAAACTTGGGTAAACAGTCCCTGGAAAAAGCCATCTGCTTGAGCTGAGAGCTGGACAAGATGATCTAACAGATCTTTCTGATTTCTCACCGCCAAAACCTAGTACAGTCTACTTTTCTTTTATGCTGGTGGTGAGTGGAGCATATCTGTGTGTGCTGGAAAAGAGACTGCCTATAATAGTTTTTGTTCTTGCTCTATGTACCCTGTCTTTCAATAAAAAAACAAACTTTAAATTCATGGTTTATAAGAAGCCTCAGATTACTAATAGGCAGTCTAATCAGGATGTGCCAGTAGTAGACACATGCTTAAACACAGTATCTTCTAAGCAAGGGCATGACTTGCTACTTTTAATGCATGATATCTTTTGCCTTTGGGCCCCTGAGCCTTGACTTATGCTTAATCTTTCAATTAAATTCCCTTCAGATATGTGAATTTTGTCAATGCTTATTTCTCCCACGCAAAAATATGATTATATTATGTGATGTTTTCTTCGGATCTTCACTACTCTGCATGGCATTTCCCACCCCTTCTCCTTTTTTTTCCTTTTCCTGCTACAAGGAAAAACTGTTTTTAATTATGTCTAAAGCTTTGTCTGTTATCCCTCACAAGGGGCTCTTCTCACAGCAAATCTGTCTGTATAGCAGGCGTCCCTGTATAGCATGCCCAAGACACTCTGCTGTCTCTCCTGAAAGAGGTCTCTAAGTAGCCTGCTCCAGGAGGCTTTCACATGAAGAACAAGGGGCTCCATCAGCCACGGGCAGTCCCCTATGGGTGCCCAAGTCCCTAAGCATGGTGGTATTGCTGGCCAGCAGCTGCATCGGTACACCATCAAACCAAGAGCTGTGACCGGGGGCTGCTTTTGTTGGAAGTAGATATTTTGCCCACTTCCCAGGGATGACCTCAGCTGACAGCATAGGGCACTCAGCTGCTAGATCGAGCTCCCTCTTTGCCTCCACTAGCATGAGTGAAATAATGACTCTTTGGTCTTTTTTTTTTCCATTTTCTGTTTTTTTTTTTTTTTTTTATGAAAGATGAGGGCATGTTGTCTGATTTCTGATTAGGGACAATGTAGAAAAGGAGGATGGGGAAAAATAGAGAAAGCAGATGAGGAAACTAATGCAATCTGTTATCTGAATTAAAGAGATATCAAACAAGCTCAGTGCAGCTCTGAGTCATCTTTCAGCTCCTGCTTTCCACCTGGTGCTGGGACAGGACTGATGCATGGCCTGGGCATGGTAGTGCTGCACCCGAATTCCTGCTGTGGCTGGAACAGTCCAGCCAGTTTCATACTTGACTTTTTTCTTTATTTTATTTTGACTAAGAGCCTCAATTTGCAGGTTCAACACTGCTCTTGGACAGCTCCAAAGTCAGAAATGTTATGTGTGTTTCTGCAGTTTTCAGGAGCCATAAAAGAAAAGTTCCTCTTGAACATAGTTGGTTGGTTGGTTGGTTTGGTTTCGCTTTTCAAAGCTGAGGTTTGATGAGAACTTTCATTTGTTTTTTCATCTCTGTCCTTGAGTAAAGCTGCTTGCTGTTGGAGATCACAAAAGGATGGGAGCTTTTACAGGTCACATTCAAGAGCATGGATAGCTTTGAAGTTACCACTTTGTTGGAAAAAAATGCTTGGTTGGTTGTTGTTTCATCAGATCTTAATTACAGATATTAATTCTGACCATCAATGAAATTTCTAATCAAAGTAAAGCAGTCTTTGCTTCAAAGGGATTTTCACCCGCGGAGTGGGCAGCCAAGAGACTGGGACCAATACAAGGACCCAGTGAAACTGTCTTCTCCTTTTAGCAACTCATTCTGGTAGGAAACATGCTCAGAGAGCTTCTATGTACCAATCCTTATGTATGCAGGATCTCATCTTGCCAGGATCTTGTGGGATCTGCTTCATTATATGTTAAAACTGGTCCAGTTAAACTACTCTGAAGGAGGCGGGATTTCTCCTAAGGTGCTGCTATATGAAATTCCCAATTAAATGTTGTGGCTGAACTTTAGGTTTGTAGTATTAATGCAAAGAGCTTATCTGTTAACTGACCCCATCCCAGAGACCTGGAAAGAAGTTTCATTAATTCTCCCTGGTGGACTCCCAAGTGACTTGCTCTAAAAGTCTTGTTTTCACAACATATTAATGTATGAGCCTTGGAAAGAGTAAAGGATAAAATCCATCTTGAATTCACAGGGGAAGTTCTGGCATTTTCAACCCTAATTGTACCTTTTTCAAGTGAGGTGAATATAAGCAAATCTGCTTCCAGATAAATTGTTACTGTGGGGGACTTCCTTGTTCAGAATAATTCATCAGAATTAACCGCTGCATCTAGTTTCAGCCATGTAGCTCTTGATCACTGGTTTACAGATTAAAAGATTTCATCTAAGATTTAACACATTGAATTGATTACCTCAACTTGTGCTTCAAACACCATCAACGTGCTGATTCTTTTCCCTTAATTCTTTTGAAAGGCTAATTCAGACTGAGTCATTAGCTAGAGATGACTGCAAATTTTGCTAATGGGTTTAAATGGAGAGGCTTGATCCATCTTGATTAAAAGATTTTTTGTAGCTAATGCTTAACCTCTGAAGTTCATAAACTGCGCAACAGTTTATGAGTGTGTGTTCCATTCTCAAATGTTTAAGCATCCTCCCACTTCTTTTTTCCTCCTGAAATCAAAAGGGGACACTGAGCTACAAAATACAACACTTATATTAATTCGCCATCATTATAATTATTTCACAGTAACTGAAAAGGTCTATATGCAAACAGTTACATAAATGACATGAATAAATATACAAATATATTGTTTTCTCACTAAGTAAATCAGCACATTAAAAGTATTGTATTACCTAATTAGCTGTCATCCAGGAAGGACGTTTTCATGAGCAGGAAGCCAGATGGCAAAAACTGTCCTGGATCACTTGTTCTGAAGAAACACTGCATGAAAAACTGATTGCACTCATTTTTTGGTAACTTTCCTTCTATTTGAAGCAGGCAGATATGTGGAAAAAAAAAAAAATCTCGATGCATGACTTTGAGGCACAGAAGGGGATCCTTCCTCCTTCCTGCATCATCAGCATAAATTAAGGAACATATGTATAGAAACACACAGTTTGGCGGGCCGTATTCTAGGTTACAAACATGAGGAACAACACCTCCTGAAAATGTGGCCTGTGGTGTTAGGAATGTTAGAACTCATGCTTGATTACAACAAAAAGGGTTTACCATGCACAATGGTGTCTGTTTCCTATGAATCTAACTGGATGCACGCTATAGAGGGTTTGTATACACCAAAATCATAGAATGGTTTGAGTTGAATGGACTTTATCTAATTCCAACCACTTCAATACTTGATTACTGTAAACAGTTACTGTAAAATAAGCTTCTGACTGTGCTGATCATATGAAATACGGAAACTAGAATTAGTTAAAAAGATTTTGCAAATAATGAAACTGTGCAGTAGTTTAGCATGTGCAGGACTTGGTTGAAATTCAAATAAATATCTTCAGATAGAAGGGAAATGAAACTGGGCCATAGTCCAAAACATCTCAGAGAACAACTCCCAGCAGCACATGATAGGGCACCTGCAAGGCAGTCATTTTCTCCTCTCTAGAGAATTTTTTAGTTCCCAGAAGCCCCAAAATGGTTTTGAGCACACTTTTCACATCACTGACTCAAGCGAAGAAGCCCTCTGCTCCTCCAACTTTGCAAAGTTGGCCACAGGCACAGGAAAGACCAGTAGCTGCCTAAGGGTTTGCTCTGACCTGACAGGGCTATCTGCAGGTTATTTTCCTTTGCAAGAATATATATATATGTATGTATACTTGTATTGGAAATTAGAAGTTTCTCTGTAGACTTAAGACAGCTAAATGTGTCTCTATGTGTATGACTTTGTGTTTGTCACATCGGTGCTGTGTGTGTGGTGTTTAGGAGGCTACCAAGTACCTTGAAAGGGAGCTGCCCGAGTACTTGTATGCAAGCTAAAAACGATGTGAGCTGTATGACATGCCACTGAAACAGCCAGCATGTCTTTTTGCAATATGAAAGGTGTAACTGATGAAGTGAGCAATTTGTTGTTTGCTCACAAGTTCTAGCCACTGACTGGCATAGATGCTTTGGTCCAGAAATTTTATTTATTAGTATCTCAACAGTTAATGTCTGACAGAAAATAATATCCCTTCAGTATGAGTCACTGGGAAATAAAACTGTGAGAGGAAGCTTGTGTTTGTGTTTCAATGCTCTTGTTTGCTCTTCAGTGCATATAATTGACTATTTCATATTCAGTCTACATTGAGGTTGTCCTGAAAGTCATTGTCTGTCAGGTTGCAAATCATTTCATCCAAGAAAAAAGACTTAAATATGAGGTCTCATTTCTTTTAATTGACTTAAGGGAGCACATGTTCAAACATATTATATATCTGTATTTGGGACATTAAAGCGAAGGGTGGTGACGCCTGCCTGCTCTATCTGCAAACAGATACGTAAGCGTCATCAGCTTGCATAGCCAAGACTACAGGTTATTCCAGGGTCATTTCCCTTGCAATCCCTGTGCTAGCATTTGAGTGGTGCTCCTTTTATTTGTATACTTGGAAATACTAATCCCCAGCATCTTGTTCAGTTCTTCAAAAAAAGTAGCCCTAAACTGTATCTAATGGGAGTCAGTGATGCTGCACTGATTCACATGAAAACCTGTGCCAAGAATCAGACTGCAAAATGTTTAAATTGCAGTGATTGATTTAAATTGAACTGATATATTCAGAGCAGAATCCCCATCTTCTGCCCCACTGTGACATGCTTCACAGGAGGCATGACCACAGCAGGTTGCACAAAGAACTAGGAGATCACAACTCTGCTTGTATGTTGTCCTGCAATAGGAAAAGAAACTGATGTTCATGCAAGGAATAAATCAAAGGTTTTAGTAGCAATGAGGTCTCTGCACAAGGCAGACGAAGTTTTTCCTGCATTCTTACACTGCACCTCTGCTGGGAAAAGTGGCAGTATGTCATGGCTTAAGGCCCTCACGCCATGCAGTTTACTCACTCACTCCCCTCTCTTTCTTCCCCAGTCCCAGGGGATGGGGAGGAGAATCAAAAAAAACTGCAACTCCCACAGGTTGAGATAAGAACAGTTTAGTAACTAAAGTATAACATAAATCACTACTGCTACCACCAATAATAATACAAGAGAAAATACAAGGAAAGAGAATACAACAGATCTTCACCTAATACCTAGCCACGCCACACAGTGACCCCCCCTCACCTGATACCAACCCCACCACGCAGAGCACCCCCATCACCAAGCCTGGTCACACCGTGCACACCTCCCCTGCACCACCACCCTTATGGGTCTCTGCTCTCTGTCTCTACATCCTGGTCACGACGTGCTGTGGTATGGAATACCTCTTTGGTCAGTTTGGGTCAGGTGCTCTGTTTCTGCTTTCTCACGGCTTCCTCCTGGCTTCCCCTCCTCCCTGGCAGAGCATGAAACTCAGAAAGTCCTTGGCCAGCCTAAATAATCCAAGCCATAACTATAAACACTGGTGTTATCAGCACTGTTCCCAAGCCGAAAATCAAAAAACACAGCGCTACACCAGCTACTACTTAAAGGAGAAAAACGACTGCTGCTGCTGAACCCATGGCACAGTACAAAGAAGGATAAGACACAGAGCTGCTGCTGTGTTCCCCAGTAATGCCATCAGATTCAGTGTTCCTTTTGACAAAGTAGGTTACTAGATCTGCGTATAATGAGGGCAGGCATCACAGTGCTGCTGCTTTCCTGGTGCTTCTGACACATGCCCTGCAACAGTGGTGGGGCGCTTCCCAAGAGTGGGCATTACCAACAGCAACAGGGGTTGCTGCGTGCCACACACTGAGCAAAGGTAGGCACTGTCTGCTTGTGCTCCTCTCTGCTGTTGAAACTGTGTCACATATTTCATGCTAGGGAACCTTCATGTTCATCTAGACCCAAAATCTGATGATTAGTCTTCCAGCGATGGGTGTTAATCTGCAGAGCCCTGAAAGGTTTCCAGTGGTTTTGTCACCTCTGCCACCTCATTTAACTCTTCTGGCAACTGCCTTGCTTTCCTACCTGTTGCTTCCAGCCTAAAATTACTCTGTATAACTCAATATTGTTTTCCTACATAGATGTATAAATCATGCATAAATATACATATATATGTGTGCCCAGATGTGCAGACATAAATTTATACTTACACATTACAAATGTATTTACCCTTGTAACATCACTTGAGAGATGATACTTTCACGCCTTCATCTGAGTTGTTTTGCTTTTTATGATATGCAACATCTCCCAGGGTTTGACGGAAGATTTTACATCATATGGCCAAATTGTCTCTCCAGAAAATTGTTTCCTGACTGAAAGACAAACAGATTTAGAAAGAAAATACTGGTAAGCCAAGTTCTAGCTTGCACAAAGATTTGCCCTGATTTCCAGACTCCCAGGTTAAGATGTCATTCTTTGGATTTCATGGCTAGAAGCCCTGCTGTTGGCAGCACATGGCTAGAAAGCAGGGTGCATTGCACAGCCCCTAGCTGCAGACTGGTGCTTCTGGGGGCTTATCTGAAGAAGTCAACCCTGTTAACAAAGCTCTTCCTTTTACTTGTCCTCTTCTTTTCAGTCCTTTGTTTCAGCAAAACATTTAGCTCCTGTTCCTGCTTGTTGCCTTGTGCCCACTTTGAGGGAGTTGCATCCCACCTCTCCACTGCAGCAGGGGGGGCACAAACTAGTGCGGTGAAATGAAGAGGATGGTGAGCAAGGCATGCTCAAGCTCAGTTTTCAAAGATTTGGAAGATGTTCTAAAGCCATTTTCCAAAACTAATGCTTACAAAAGGATTACAAGCTTACCTGTGCTCCTGGCAAGCAAGGGTTTTGTAGTGGTTTCCAAGTCACAGCAAACCGTATTTTTTCTGAAATGCCACTTTCAGCCATGAATTTGGGGAAAAATGATTTCTCTAATGCCTCTGACAGGCCCTGT
The DNA here is from genome assembly GCA_032466535.1 of Forpus xanthops. Taxonomy (NCBI): domain Eukaryota; kingdom Metazoa; phylum Chordata; class Aves; order Psittaciformes; family Psittacidae; genus Forpus; species Forpus xanthops. Next base: position 52,033 of record JASSUY010034889.1, on the reverse strand, counting down.
CACTGCTGGGTACTTGTCTTGTCTCCCTGGGCCTCGCATGTACTGCCGGGCACAATCTGTAGGAAAAACCTCCAGTTCTGCTGTTTGCTGATCAGGTTCATTAAACTAGGACAGGTTATCTTCCCCTTCAATATACTAAACATGCCTTTAAATTTAAGTCCTATGAAACCTCAGGGACAGCATCCTTGAGATTTAACTTTTCATACTGCTGTGGACAACCTCATTGCATAGCAACTTTGCAGAAGTAAATCTGGGGTTATCTTGTCTTCTTTGGACTTAGTGCAGCCACATGTTAAACAGGTATTCTTATCTCCAAGACAGCAATCTGCTGTTGAGGTAGTGTCAAAATGAAGTAAGGGGACAGAATCTTGTTTTTTACAGTTCAGTCATCCTGAGTTTGTAAGATGTATGCATTATATTTTTTCAGAGGCAGGTCTGATTATGGGATGACTTGCTTTAACAAGACTTTGTACAACTCTTTATTGGAACAGCAGGATTAGTAGAGGGTTGATTAGACTTGCCCAAAATATATGTGAAGCTTCCTTTTGTTATTTTGAGTGGGTTTTTGTATGTTTTGTGTCATCTGCAGATCAAAATTTTGCTCATTCTATAGGTTTGTGAGCTACTTAAATGGAGTTTGCTAAACTGTAAAGGCTTAATTATACCTTCATTACATTCAGTGGGAGTTTTGCCATTGGCTTAAATGGGAATGGAGCTATGAGAAAAGATTTGCATGCATAGTATGATACAAAGGAACGTCAAATCTGTGAACTTGGAAACCGAAAGTTCAATGTCCTAACAGTCACGATACTCCCTTGAATTTCCCTAGATTTCTCCTGTCATTGTGTCATATAAATACTGTATTGTTTGGTTTGGATCCACAAATATTGACAAGAATTTTTTACTTCAAGAGCATATTATTTGTATCAGATCCACAAATATTAACGAGATTTTTTAGCTCCATTATGGAATTCTACAATGGAATAACTTTTTTTTTTTTTTTTGGCTATGTATTTCAGTACGAATTACTTTTCACCTAGCAGCATAATACTTGACCTTCCTTTATAATCGCAACACTTTAAGAATATATCTGTAGATATCCATGTAGCTAAATGTAATAATCTGGAATAAGTCACTTAGGGCTGTATGATTTTCTGCATTGATGTCTGTAGTGAAAGAGCTGAGACAAAGCTGCAAGGCTCTCGGTAGCAGTTAGTGTGGTATGTGGGCCATGAGGACTGCCAGTAACCCTGAAGCATCGCCTTGCTCACTTTGCTGTCCCAGGAACCATGAAACATCTGATCATTTTGTTCCGCCTATCCCTTCTGCCAGGAAAGCCCTGTGACTGCCAAGCGGCAATCCTGCATTGTCTTACATCAAGCAACCAGAGGACTGGCACAAACTGTGTGCTGTTTTAAGATTCACTTAAAATCTGCTCAGAAGCAATTCATCAAGTCCCTCTGGCTTAAGTGGGGACTTCAGGAGGGGGTGACAGACTGTAGTTGTGTCATCCCCTTGCATGTAAGTGAGCGCCACCCACATCAAGGGTCTGCAAGTAACCATCAAGCTGCTGGTTCTTGCTCTTAAGTCATGGTTATTCTTACTTTTGAAATGGATTGGTGTCGTGGTTTGGGGCTCTTAAACAGTCCTGCTCACTCACTCCCCCCTCTTTCTTCCCCAGTCCAGGGGGATGGGGAGGAGAATCAAAAAAAACTGCAACTCCCACGGGTTGAGATAAGAACAGTTTAGTAACTAAAGTATAACATAAATCACTACTGCTACCACCAATAATAATACAAGAGAA
>JASSUY010034889.1:0-50129 GCA_032466535.1 Forpus xanthops | reverse complement strand
CCCCCTTCAGATATTGGAAGGCTGCTATGAGGTCTCCACGCAGCCTTCTCTCCTCCAGGCTGAACAGCCCCAACTCTATCATCCTGTCTTCATAGGGGACCTTTGTTTTATTAACAGCCACCATAAAGCAACTCTAGCTTAGCTCTTCAGTTACTGGATAGGAATTGGAGAAATTGATGGATTAGAGATAGCTAGAACACAGTTACATTAACTGCAACTCTTTTAAAAGAGATACACGATTGGGATCTTTTATCTGGCTTGCATCAGATCCCAGTCTTTTGAGTCTGTGCATCTGTTGTTGGTATTTCAGTATTAGGTCATTGCTTCACCAACCGCAGAATCCAGGGGAAGTACCTGAGGTCATTATTTATAAGGCAAGGAGAATTCACAACTACTTTTATTTTCCAGCACTTAATCATATTTGAGCTACACCATCTCTCTTAGGTAGAGCATCCTGTCCTGCTTTAGAGCAAATCATATGTTCTGTGACACAGTATCTTGGACCTGATACCATAGGATGGCAGTTGTTCTCTCTCATTTAAGCAACTGGTCACTTTGAGATATTAAGCAGCTTAGATCTGGCTGTAAGTGGCTAATGGAAACCCAGTTTAAACAAGGGCTTAAAAAAAGCTCTCCCCAACAGGCTACTTGAATCCAAAGCCTTCAGGAGCATATCTGTGTAAAAGTAATCCACCAATACACAAAAGTGCTTTGAATCCAGACTCGTTAAGGGAACTGCAGAACATGTAACATGTAGATGAGTGGATGGAACAAGGTTAATACACACATAGTTAAAAAAAATTACTTAATTTGGGCAGAACTGGTAATGCTGTATAAGGATCAGGGTTCCCAAAGGTCAGCGTCCTGCCCTGTGTGACACGAATTCTGGTTAGTTCAGGATTACAGTGTTTTGTGCAACCTGGGGAAGACTAAGAAGTGAAAAAAAACCCCAGATCTGAAAGGATTTTGATATATTCTGAGACAGGGATGTGGTATTAATCTTTCTAGAATACCGAATCCAAGAACCTTAAAAGTTAGAAATTACCCCTTCTGTTTAAGATGCCTGTCTCAAAAGAAGGGTTTTCATAGCCAGTACAGAACATGGTTAGAGGAAGTTTCTGCATCTTTCCTTAACAATTGAAAATCCTCATGTTGCTGGGGAAGTGATCAAAGTGGTAGGAGGGGAGGTAAATATTCAAGTGCCTCAATGAAAATGTCATGTCATCCTGGCCACAATCAGCTCACAATTCTGTACGGTCAGCATCAAGAGGAACAGAAAACACATGCTGTACACACAGGAGCAGTCCCCAAGGTTTCTTACTTTGTGGCCAAGTTACATGTCATTCTCAGGCTTGTTTAGTTTCACCTACTTGGAAAGACAATACTAAAGTTCCTGATGTAGGAACTAATTCAGAGCAGTACTGCAGTCTTTCTTAAGAAGGACAGCAGGCTAAATTACTGCACAGCTTCTTCCCATCTCTGAGTTTCCTCATTCATATTGACCATCAGAAAATGTACCTGCTGCTAAAGCCAGTAGCCCACGAGAAGTGAGGCTGCAGCAGCTTCATGTCCCCAGGTCCACACTGTAGTGAGCCTAAGCATGTGTTCCTGGTAAGCACGTGCAGACACACACAAAACATCTATACAGCACACACACATCTATATACAGCACACAGAGAGCAGTACAGAGAAGAGCCAGTACTCATGGAAATCTGAACAGGACCAACTGTTCCTCCTCTTAATCCTTCCGGCTGATCAGAATGAAGGCTCGTTTGTTACTGGGAATACAAACCTGTCTGCAGTGCCCATCACTCTGGTGCCAGGCTTACAGCCTGTCCCACAGCTGCCTCTGGATCCCAACTCTCCCCACTGCTGCCACCCTGTCTTGAACATACCAACATATGCCCACCTCACCCTGGATCCCTTCTGTAACGCCTCAGCCAACCAAGACTGGTTTGTAACTGCTTCTTGGATCTTCTTATCTCCAGCTGCTACCCCTGTAAAGAGATGGAGACAGACCACCCCCCCCATCTCCATCCTCTCCTATTTTATGGAGACCAGGCTCCTGCTGCTCTCAGATGGAGGATGAAAAGAACTTTTTGAACCTGAAGTACCAACGGTTTAAAAAAAGAATCATACAGATTCCATTAATATACTTACTTTAGGAATACATTTAATTACAAAGTGGTTTTGATAATCTATCTAGTACATTATACCCTTTAAAAAAATTTGGCAGACTTTCTTTTCCTACAAAATGCAGTACTCTTTCTCTGTTGCTGTATGTTGTGAAACAGTATTAACAAACACACTTTCACTGGAACAGTTAACAAACCTCCCCAGCTGACATGCAAGCAGAAGCTTGAGGCTTTACACCAATGGTGACTACAGGTAACACACTGCACTGTGCTACACCCTGGCCTTTGTGCACTTCATACAGCAGCTAACGTTTGTTACCCAAGATCCCTTCTGCTTCACTCTCCTCAGACTTTACCTAAAGGTTCTATTTGTTATTATTATGATGTCTATCACCTCTTACCCAAACAGACTCAGACCTTGTTTTTTTGAACAGTATCAACTTCCACAAGATAAAGACACAAGGTTTAGAAGTATTTTAAGGTACTTTTATTTAATAAATAACTTCAGTAATAGCACTGTAAAAAGTGAACATCTGTTAAAATAAAAAGGCACTTAAAACAAGGATATGACTATGATGCAGTTTGAATGGTCAGAGGCAAATATACATGGCACATGTCAAGGATGCTGTGTGACTCGTCACATGACAAACTACGCAATCTTAGCTACAGGGTAAAGGCAAATTTACAGCTAAGACTGCTCACAAAAAAGGGAAAAATAAAAGCTGGTGTGATACAAAAATATTACAAAAAGAACTGCAACCAAATATGTTAAAAACATCAGAAGGGTGACAAAGCACCAGGCTTTAAACCAAGGAAATATGACAGATTAAAGACACAGTATCAAGTAAGGCCCTTAGGTATTTTGAGGACGTCTTGGTAAGGTACTTCATGATACTGCCACCCAGGGCTTGAATTTACAAAGGAAAAACAAGCAAGTTACCAGTCAGCAACTTTTTCAGTAATGGCACATGTTTTAAAGCTATTTTTTCCATCTGAACATTCTTCTCAACCCTTTCATTTTAAACCTAACCCGGCAAAAAGCAACTTACACATTAAAAATAGATATGCACACGCTTTTCAGTCATTTACACTGCTCACTTCCAACTTACTCAACTTACCGTATACTTAATCATATATCTACCAAGTAGAAGACCAATTCGCCACCAGCTCCATGCTACATAAGTTTAATTGTATCTGCAAACTCAAGCCCTGATTTCCCTGTAAAGCTAAAAAGTTTAATACTAAATGGCTAGGCAGAGCCCTCAAGCCGATTGCCTGCACCATTTCCTTCCCAGGCATGCCACAGCAGCATCGCACCCTGCAGAAGACCTGGATTTGCAGCACGGGAGTGGGAAAGGCTGAAAAAGGCACCACGTGACCTCAGCTGACCAGGCTACAGAGTCTCAAGTTTTTTCTGGTGAGTCAGACCTCCGGCACCGATTACTTTCATTTGCAAAACAATAAAACAAAAAAAATTACATATGGTACATTTTCACACAGGAAAACAAACCTATATGTAATGAATTAGTAAAATCACTGCAGTTTGCCCTAAATCTATCTTACTGTGACTACAAAAATTGCTATGCTGCATACAGTGTTGTGAAGTTACACAAGCAGTGTTCATTTTCCCTCGTATTTAGGATTGACCACAGTTGTCACTGCACTCTTGTAAATAGGATTTTCACCCTAGAAAGAGAAAAATATTTACATTAACATTTAAAGAGACAAAAAAATAAAGACCAAGAAGTGTAAAAATTAGCCTAAAATTAGTGTAAGAAATTACCCATTAATATTTTGTTTGTACACACAAACAGCTTAAGTCAAACTAGTTTTCCCTCTAGCAACTTGAACAAAGGCATGCTCAGCTAACAAGGCAAAGGGTTATGGCACGATCCTGTCCAGTTCATACCACAGATTTCCTTCACAACCTCCTGTGGTCACCTCAGGGACCTGCAACCCACCATGATGTTTTTGAAGAACAGAACTGTAAACAGCACTGTTTGAAACCACAGCCGACCACAGACCGCATTCTGCTTCAGTAAACGTTTAAACAGCTCATCTTGTAACACAATTCCAGAAATAAAGCGGAAAGGCTTGTAGTGTTTTTATAATACACATTCGTTATTTACACTGAACATTCAGTACTTGTCATTCTCCTTCTTATTACTTCAGGTCCCCCAACCCCTGTGTGTACAAAATTCACAGATGGAACAAAAACTTCTGTACTGATGCAAATGCTGTAAATAAAACCAGTACTCCTACACAACAACTGCTTCTATCTCTCTTGCTGGGATTTGAAAACCTCTAAATAAACCTCATTTTAAGCTTCCTTTCTTCCCAGGTTTCCTTTTACCTCAGTAAATCTTGCTCCATTTATGGCATCCTTGCACACTGAAGATGAACAGCCTGGACTCCAAATTAACAGATAAATCTCAGCAGGAGAAACAGCTACCGCCAGGACTGCACTCACACAGCTGGGACCTGCAGTACTCTGTGATTACCACCACCTGAACATCAACCTGAACAAATGTTGTTTACCAGAACAAAGCTATATAGAAATAATACCCACATGAGTTCAGTACTGAGTGCAGTTCTAGCCATAACTGAAAGTGGCCTTCAGATGCAGTAAGGGAATCTCTCTTCTTAAGTTCCCCTCAATCTGAGATGGCCTATATGGTTATACGAATTAATTTTTAGTCTATTAAATCACTCAGCATTTAAAATATTTCAGGTTAAACCATTTTTTCCTGGAGTCAATTAAAGGAAATCCTCTTGCTAGATGCACAAACACCAGGTGTGTCTGTTTTCACAGGGTCATAAACTTGGAAGATCAACTGGGAATATCACAGAATGTGTGCCTAGAGGAGACAAGGCAAGCAAGAAACCAGCTAGGTATGAAATCTTCATACCACAACTCCTGGGAAGTTGGTTGCCTACCATTAGCAAGACCTGGTACGTGGCAAACAACTGGTCTACCCCAACAAACAGTTGTAGCTGCTGCTAAGGAAGACCATCTAGGTGGTGAACTGCCTTTCTGTCAGGGTTCTTTTCACAGACAAAGGGCGTTTCTCCTTAAAACCATCTTCTCTGCATGCAGAGAGCAATGAGGCACCCCCAGTCTTGCCCAGAACAACAGAGCCCAGCCAGAACCCGAATCACTGGTCAATGGAAGTCAGGGTTCTCTGTTCACTCTTCTCAAAAGCAAAGTCAGTATCTTCTGGCTTGAGGTGAAGGAGGAACTGAGTGTCCAGTGCTGGCTGCACTTCACAAATACACAGTTAACAGCATCAGACCCTTCCAACAGTTCCTAGGCAAACTGGGGCTTGACCAAAATGATATCAGCTACTGGTTCAGAAAGAGATGGGGAATCAGGATTTATTTTTTAAGTAAAATGGAACACAGTGCTGTGGCTACTCCTCTGCCAAAGTCATCAATGCAAAATAACTCCCCCCAGTGTTTTTAATAAATAGCTTTGCAATAGTAAGATGTAAATGAAACTGGAAAAACATCCACGAATGAGGGATTTAACCTGAAGTAACTGAAGCATCTCATTACACCTCCAAGTTCTTGGCAATGTACACTGCTTGTTTCCCCATAAGGTTAAATGAAGAGTTCTTAAAAATATAAATCAGTAAAATCTGTGATGCAGAGCAAGTCTGGAAGCTCAATAAGCTGTCTCATCTGCAGACCAGGAGGTATCACACAGCATGTCTAAGGAGACGCATTATGCAATTCTTCTTACACTGTGCTTTTAACCTTGAACATGTCACAAAAGAGGCTACCCTCAGCATGTACATACAGGGAGGTGTATGTTTACAATTTTCCAGTTTTTAAAGGAGAGATAATGTTTATCAGATAGTGTAGGAATTGATCAAAAGGTTAGGGCTAAAACTTGGAAATTTGCAGGATGCTGCTCATACAATTCATTTGTGCTTCTAATCAGGTTTAAAACACAAATTACACGGTAAGATTGTGGGTTTTATGATGATGCTTTTTCTAAAGAAATCAGACTTTGAAATTTACCTGCTTTTTATTTAGCCAAAGCCCTATTTACAGAGAAATTGAAACCCTATACTGCCTTCTCCTGTGCTCACACTTCATGTTTTCAAGAACTCAGAAGCGCGCAGTGGGATTTAGGTCATGGAACAAGGCATCTCCCCAAGGCAGTTGAGTGTCTCAGTTCCATTACAAATAATGAAGATTTAGTCACCACACAGATAACTATTCAGCTTCATACAACCTTATGTGTGATCAGCTGAATGGCTCTTAAAGCAGTACGGCCTGTAAGCCCAGCACAGGCACCCAAGGGGCTTGCAGTTCCTTCCCTGTGATCTTCTTCTGCACAGGCAAAGATGGGCCTAGCTTGCCCAGCCACAGTCCGTCACTGTGCCTCAGCCCTGGCCTTGAGAAGTCTGATGTAGATAGCTTATCATTAAAACTAACGGGGGAGTAGTAAATAAATGTCCACTAGTCCAACATGGGTCTCTCCTCACCTAAGGCCCTCACAGGTGGCACATGGTATAAACTTTGAGATTAGCAGCATTACAGATTTTTAACTGGCCACTAAAACGTGGTATTCCAAACTTGAGGTTTTCAACAAATACTGCTGCTTTTAAACAAACCTATTTTCTTTACTCCACTGCAGAGGATACATTGGTTTAAGCATGCAAAGTTAGGGAAAATATTTGCCACATGCCCCTGTCAATGAAAACACCATGCACACTTAAACCAAAATAAAAATCGACAAACAGTAACTATATAAAAGATTAAGTGAGACACATTACAATAAAGATGGAGGCATTCTTATAAAGTACCTTCAGCAGCAAATAAAGATGAACCTATTATTTAGGATGCCTGATTAACCTTCTTATTCCTTTTTTCTCCATGGACTTCCTGTTTCAACAGCCACTTAAGCTACCTTTATCATGGGTTTAAGTCGTAAGCCACTGCAAGAAACTATACTCTAGAATACTTAAACTCATCACATACACTGTTCAAGAGCTGATTCTTGCTATTTTCAGCTCTCACTAATAAATATCAATCATTATTTTACAGTAACATAAAATGAGCCATCTGTTAACCCATAAATACTGCAGTTGCATCAGAGGACAAAGCAAAACCAAGGCTAAGGGCAATGCAGACAACAGAGGGCATCAGCTACCACAACTGTGAGAGCAGAGGGAAGGAGTCAGCCTGCTATTGAGTACACACTCTTTTAACGGCACAGATCTAAACCAGACAGGCAGTGAAGACAGCAAGGCCTGACTGCAGTGAAAGAACATTATGACAGTAACTACACTGCAGGCCAAGGACAAATGGAACTTGATTCAGCCTAATTGGCTTGAGCATCAACTGCAAGGCTACTGTGACAACAAGTCACTCACACCTTCATAGAACAGAATCATAGAATAGTTTGGGCTGGAAGGGACCTTCAAAGTTCACCTAGTCCAAGCCCCCTGCAATAAGCAGGGACATCTTCAACCAGATCTGGTTGTTCAGAACCACATCCAGCCTGGCCTTGAATGTCTCCCAGGGGTGGTGCATCCACCTTCTCTCTGGGCAACCTTTGTGTGTCAGTGTTTCACCACTCTCATTATAAAAAATGATTTCTTCATCTTCAGCCTGTACCTCCCCTCTTAGTTTAAAACCATTACTCCTAATCCTGTCGCAACAGGACCTGCTAAAAAGTATCTCCCCATCTTTCTTACAGTCTGCACTACTGAGGTATTTGGGCACCTGGTCCCTGACAACCTTCCTGATGCTGCAGCTGACTCACTGCAGTAACAAAGACCTTGTGTACATACACCTGGAGGGAACCTACTACAGTGTCATTGTCTTGCAATGGGATTTCAGGTGACTTTCTTGCCTTGGCAATACAAGACAACTTGTTCTTCACCTAAATGAAAAGATTCTTCAACAACCTAAAGACCCCAGAAAATCTTAGTTATAGGGGAAAGGAGGATTTTCTTCTTTTACTTCCTGTGCGTCACCTATTCTGCAAATACTTATCTCCTGTTCAGTGGCCAATAAAGCTAAACCCACTGCCCTCTCCCCTCAAAGTTCTGGTATTTCTCTGAATACCAAAAAAGATAAAGTCATGTTTAAAAACCCACACTTTCATACTTTTCATCTTCTCAGTGAAACAAAAATGCAGTCAGTTTCTCCAGTTACACAAGAGGAAAGCTTTCTGCAAGTACAATTTGAGGAGAAAATAACAGCACTATGGACAATAGATCCTTAAAGTCATGAGGCAGAGAACGAGAGCACAGAATGGGAGTACACACTGTATGGTTTGTTAGATGCCTGTCCTGCATGCAACAAGAAGTACACAGCTAAGTGAATAGCAGAACAGAAGGTAACAAAGAGTCTTAACCAGATGGATTATGTGAAATGTTAGAAAGAAACATGAACTCCATTTCCTCCCCAGAATAATCAAGTCTGAGAAGATAAATGGAAATGAGGTGAATGTGGTTGGTGTGGCAAACAAAATTAACATTTTTACAATCAATTCTGGACGCACTGGAAAGTGAAATGATTGCAAAGAGAAAAGGAAAGTTTATTCCACCAAGGAAGGGACCAGGATGCTGGAATTGATGTCACAGTGAGGACACATAAGAACTTAAATACCCGAATTGCTGCTTTCCCCCCTCATTTCTCCTCTACAAAATATTTTTATTTTGAAAAAGAGAAGCAGCAGACAGAACAAAATTAGAGATACAAATCCTTCCTTTCCACTGGCTCCTGAAAAAATCCCTTGCATAGTTTAATAAGATAAGATGTTGCCTTCCCAACTTCTTCATTCCCCTCCTTCTACTCTGTTCTCTGTACTTCTAATCTCTCAGCACTCATCTGACACCCACTCCCCGTCTCATCCTCCCTTTCTTATTTCTTCCCCAGCAGATCCCAGGGAAGGAGAGCTCCTAAAGCCTTCCAGAAAATGCAACCTCAAAGCCTACAGAAGGCATCCATTCATCCCTTCTGGTTTACTGACTTGCTCTTCTGGATACTGCTTTTCCTCCTTGCAGGTTGGGTGTGAAGAGAATTAAAGTCAGCATTTCCTAACAGAAATGAGGTCTTCAGGCACAGTTTAGGAGGTGCTAGGAAACTGGGGGAAAATGCATCTATAGGGGACAAGAATATTTCCTTCTCTCAAAGTCTTTTTCTATGGAAATCCCCAGGCTGGCTGGGCTACAAGGACAGTGATAATGCCAGAAAAAATAAGATGCATATTTAAAAATAAAATCAGTAAAAATTTCAGAATCAGAAGGGTATATGCATTTTCCACTTTAAATACAGATAGTTCTATACCAGGTTAATAAGCCAAAGCAGTTAAAATGAAACATCTGTAAGGCTACTTTGAATGTTCCCAGAGTTATTCTAATAAAACCAATGATATTTATAGGCTGGAATGTCTTAGGAGTATCTAAACTAGCTTTGCAAACACATCAACGTTAAGCAAATTGACTGCCGATTTGTAGAAGATAACACTTCTCCCTGAATGCTGTGTCCCTCAACAATCTAAAGAGCTCCTTCAAACCTAGCAGCTGTTCATTTATATATATCCACACATTTAAGCCACCAGAAAAGATCATCACTTGTAGAACAGTTCAAGCCAGTAGTGGTGGTATTAGTACATAAGCAATCTTGCTGTCCAAACAAGTTAAAAATTCTCAAGCTGCATTCTTCAGAACCCCAGACTCAAAGCAGCAGTAGATGAACTGAGCGCAAGACTCAAACTGTGATTAACTGACTGTGACACACAGGGAGTTTGAAGCGGCATGCAAAGGGGAAAAAAGGAAGAAAATGAAAGAAGATACAAACTGAGACTTAGAGACCAGCTTTACGTCCATAGTTTGGATTCTTGAAATTGTTAATAGGGCTCTTGTATATTGGATTTTCTTGCTGAAGTAAAAGAAACGGTCAATATCGAATAATTCAACAGGAAAAAAAAGGAAAAGTAACAGTCTCAACTATCAGTGAAAAATTCATGCTATACATAAAGTCAGATGGGTTTTTTTTCCAGCATAGAATGAATTACTTTTCTGAAATAAAAATGAAAGGCTTCCTAGGAGATTTATTTTTTTTAAACTATTCTCTCGTCAAGCACATGTGGGTGTTGACTTCTACACAAGCACAGCTTGTGATTTGGGTTTTGATCAGCAGATTCCTAAGATTTCCCAGCGGCAGTGACCCCACAGCCTATGGAAGCCTACAGCCCATAGGCCTGGTTCTCTCGCGTAATTTTCTGTTGCTACGGGGCTGGGAAGATTTCAACAAACTAGCTCCAGCCACAATTTTGTGACTAGCCATTGAATTCTCTCAACTAAACCTGCAGAAGTATCTTCGTAAGTGTAAAATCTTCTTCACTTACCACAGAGGTGACTCATCTCCCATTAAACATTTTAAGGATATGTTGTTCAGTGCCGTAGAACTGTAAAGCTCAACTATTCTGTCACCAACATGTTTTTTCTCTGAAATTTTATTTTAACTGATGTTACTACTCACTTTTCTAATCCACGAGTTACTTCTCAAAGAGAGCTGTTTCCTCCCACCCCCAGCGGTAACACACAACATGCTTTAAAGACAGCTTAAGACAAGGATAGTTGTTTCTCCACAGGCGAAAAAGCAGGAATATAGTCTGAAACACTTACGGCACGTGACAAACATCATCTATTCTTCCTCAACTACTGCAGTTTTTATACCAATAAAAGCTTCCCAACTTACCGTATCCCATTTGGCATTCATCTTTTCCTTTTCAAATTTAGCAAATTCTCTTCTGTCATGAATGATCATTAGTAGTTTCCAAATCAATAATAATGCAAGTCCAATAAGAACAATTCCAGCAACCACACCAGCTACTATGGGAATGATGTCCGGGCCACTGGGGCATTCTAGGGAACAAAGTCAGGGAGGTATGAGTTTACAAGATGGTAAAAGCAATGCATACACAGATGAGTTTAGTTTTCTTCTTGTAATGAAGCCAGTATTTCAGATATCAGAAATACGCCAAAGCTATTTTCCTGTCAAATAATGGAAGTTTTGGCATGTTTACATCCTGTAACATTCCAGTTTATTTCTATCCTTCCAATTTGTGTTTAATCTTAACAATAGAACAATTCACGTTGCAATGAAGCCCACACATTGTGACTTGAGGTATTCACATACAGTATTAGAGTAAAATAACTAGCAATTGTATTTTAAACATGCAAGTGCTCCAAGTGAAAGGTGGTGGTGGAGGGATAAACCACCTGGAGTACAAATGCAGATTAGCAAAACAGTCCCCACATCTTTTATCAATAGCGTTGCAGAAAAAGGGTATTTCTCATTTTACCTCAGATGGCTGCTATTGTCAGTAGGCAATATCTAGAGATAAGTATTAACTTTGTTTCTGCGAGACTTTTTTTAAAGGATATTCCCTCATCTCAGAAATTGATATCAAAATTAAAGAAAGGGCACAGAGTCTTTTGATAAAAATATAATGTACTTTCAAAATAAGGCAATTGTGTTTGAAGAGTCCTAGAGATGCAAAACGATTTAAGGTAACTGACATGGGAATAATAATCCTCCAAAATAAAACTCAATCCTTCTAATTAACAAAATTTTCAATAATCACAACTGAACAAGGGCTTTGCAGAGTTTAATGCACAGACTGAAGGAGACAGAAGCAAATAGATGCAGCTCCTGTGCTGTCAACAGGAACACTGCCTGCTCCCAAACTGCAACTCCTAATTTTGGTAGCTGCTTCTGAAGGAGTGAGTGAAGTGGGAAGGGACACGACAGAAATCTTTTGGGAACCACTAAGAAACAAATGCCTACTGCGCTGAACACAGCTCAAACCAAACAGAGCTTGTTCCTTCAGCACTCATCTGGCACAAGATTCAGGTTTCTCCTGGTGCATGAAGGCAACACAAGTTTATCATGATGGAAAAGCCAAATTTCAGAAGTGTAGTGCATGTGTTCACTTGTCCTAAAAGAAGACAAGGCTCAAGTTCTTCCTCCATACTTTGGACTACATTTTTAGAGAATTTAAAACATTCTGAATTGAAGGGGCATTTCTTTCCGAGAGCCACTGACCTGTGTTAAGTGACCATCACCCAAATGATCAATTCTGAAAATTCCTTGCATAGAACACAGCACTAAATCTTTCAACACAGTAGTAAGATTTGCATTTTTTATCAGGTTTATAAAAATCAGAGGATCACACAATGCTAATGTACAAAACCAGAATTTTTGCACTGCTAGATGTAACATCCAGTAGTTCATAACAATACTACTCTTGGTAAATAAATGGTAAATTACTGACTGAGCTATAGATTTGTCTCTGTTTTGTATCAGAAGCTTGAACAAAATCAAGAACAGTTGACTATTAAGGATTAACCATGAAAAGGGCTTTTCAGATCTATTATTGAAGGTACCTCTGTTAAGGAAAAGCAAAGGCTCTCAGCATGAGTATTTTAAGCAGTTTGCAGGGTTGGGTTTTTGTTTTGTGTGTGAAACTGGTCTCATGTAATTAAGAAAAGGAAAAGAAAAAAGCAACAAAGCCCCACAGATACCACTGTTTCTAACCCATAGTACAAGCCTTGTCAAAAACCAACCAAACAAAAATCACAATTCAGACACCCAGGCTTTGCCACAGGATGGATAAAATAAGCCTGCAAAGTACGTCAAGTGGAAACGTGAAATGCCTTAACAAGTATATGTAACTGATTGACTTTTTGTTTTTTTAGAAAATAAAGCCTGTTTCTGTCAGCCTAAAGGTTTGACAAATCTAGATCTGGAGAGACTTGTGTTCTTCTAAAGACACTCAAGTTCCAGACATCCACAGCTCTCACTCAGAGAACAGGTACCTATTTTTGAATGCACCTAACTCACACAAATCAACCACAGCTACTTTGTAGTACACAACTGCATGAATTAACAACAAAGGCAAGGGGAGAGCAGGTAACGTCATGTTCATACCTGGGGTCTCTACCACGTGGACATTAGCTTCACCATTTGAGTTGACAGAGTATGTGAAGTAGAACCAGCAGTCGTCCACATCCTTCTCTTTGCAGTGAGACAATGGATCAGGCTGTCCAGGCTGTGGCAGCTTGTCACGACTCTCCACCCGTGTCATGTTGAAATGCATACATTCCTGAGAACATGTTTCCTTCTTTTCTCCCTTATCAAAAGCTCTGCATTGAACACAGTCCCTGTGGAAAGTACAAATCAGAAGCAATGTTTTTAATATGATCATGAAATATTTCTAGCATTTATTCTGAAGAAATATAAAGGAGAAAATGTGGAAAAAAAAATAAATCCAACACTTGCGCCATAAAGGTCAGGAAAAAAAGTAAGGTAAGACATGGCTCTTTATCAGCCATAACAGTTATGTACCTTGTAATTAACAAATGCCCCTTCAATAAATTCCTCTTTCCTGGATGATCCACAAGGATCATCCTTTTCAAGGACAGGAAAAAAAAATACCTATATCTCTAAAAAGTAAGGCTAGAACTTTTTCAAACACCTCCACCTGAAAAATGAATACTCGCAGAGAAAGCAGTGTAGGAACAGAATATTCATAGTGAAACAGTATCTGAGACACAGACTGATTAAAAAGAATACGAGTGACAAGCTTTACACTAGGATATCACTCTGAACAACTCATTGATAAGAGCAGACTAAGCAAGATTTTTATACTGAAAAAGACTTTGCAAAGAGAAAGCCTTAAAGTCAGCTGCACGAAGCCAGGAATCAGCCCAGCCACTAAGCATAAACTTATCCTAAAGTTTCTGTGCAGGTAATGCTTGGTTTCTAAAAATCTGGATTTCCAAAGACAGGGTGCAAATGTCAGTGGCTCATGCAAATCTAGATTTGATTTTTGTCAGCACAGTCGATGACTTTTCAGTAGCATTTCTGAATGAAAATTTTAAGCTAAAATCATAGATGAAGTTTTAACTGTTCTGGAAATTGCATAGTATACGTAGACTTCTGTTTCGTTAATTTCAAGAGGTCAAAAGATGATGGGACTTTATGGTTTGGCACATTACAAACCTATGCTCCTTCCAGCTCTGTAGAAGGTGTGCTGTCGATAATCTGAAATAGGGAAACGCTGTAACTTGCCCATGTCAATCTGAATGGTTAAAACTGTCTTAACATAATGTACACATTTCTATGCCTAACAAAATACAGCAGGGAAAGAATGTAAGAAATAATTAGCCTGCCTGGAAGCAATCAAAATACTGTATTAATATTTTATTTGCAATTATTGATTCTCACCCAACAACTTTTACTGCCTGAAGAGACCGTATGATACAATATCCCTGCACTTCATGGTGGAATAAAGCGTGATACCAAAAGCCACATTTTAAAAATTCTGTACACGTAAACATCACTAACTCACGTGCAGAGAGGCTGTGACTTGGTTTTCTTGGTACTTACTTATGCTCTGCGCAGACTCCGAGGCAAGTCTGACACATTTCACATGTAGGGCCTTGGAACTTGGGATCTGTACAATTACAGGTGCCACATTCACAGGTTCCTCTTCCATTACAAATCTGCCCATTTGATGCCATACACGGTGCAGTGTCCAAAGAACAATCGCACGCGCTGCCAGTGAAGTTGGGGAAACACTCACACACTCTGCATTTACAGATACCGTTTCCTGTAAATTGAAAAGATACTCAGTGAAATGAAGCCTAATGTAAAACATAACATTTGTAACAGTAAGAAGTAAGAGTTTACCATCTCAGGATAGATACAGAGAAAAGAAAGCCCTTAAGGAGAGATAATAAAGGCATTAATGAATGAAGAACTACAAAAGAAATTTTACCTCCTTAAAAAAGAATGACTTACAGGCATTTCTCCCCTTTTCCCACTCTCCTACACTTACTATTTCCTTTCATAAACACAGTAACAAGACCAAGGAAAGCTGATCAAGACCAGTAAAATGTGATGGCCATATCTCATGGGTGGAGAGCATTACAACACTGCTTCAGTTCATGGTTTTCATATGTATACAGATGAACTGATCACTCTTTTCTTCATATCTATTACTATGCAAATTTATAAAGCAAAACTTTGATGAGTGATGCACTAACTTACACTTCACAGCACAGAAAACACCTCTGGCTCCCTAGAGCACCACGATTCAGCTGCTGTACTTCTGGATCTCACTCTACCAAACCTTATGCTCCTTACCCTGCCTACACAGAAATCAAGATACCTGAATCTCCAGAAGAGTTTTTCAGATAAAATAGAAAGATCTTTGGCTACATCTCTCCTTCTCCATTGAGAATAAAGTGTTTAAGACAATACTTACTTGTTACCATATATTTTGGAACACCACTACCATTGCTCCTATCCTCTGAGGAGCAGGTGTGTAATACTGTATTCTGAGCAAATCAGACAGTTCAGATTAATTCAGCTGAAGTTTAGTGACTTCTCGGTTTTATTTTTGTACCACAATAAAAACTGAAGTAGTAGTTACACTCTAGCAGGTACTTCCATGTGCCTAGGAAAGGTTTAGGACAAAAATGCATGCAGCAAAATAAGACACTGGCTGCTGAAGGGCTTTCTAAACTTGTTTTGATTTTGGAAATTAACTGCCATCAGAGTCTTGTCCCAAGCACTTCAAAGGTGGTTTTTTTTTTTTGGATCTTTCACTTCTAATCTTCACTTCCTTTCCAGAATAGTCTCAAGACAACATCTCACTGGTATGCTGTCAAGCACTGAGTCAAGCACTCATCTATTACAAGTAAGCTGAGGTCATTATCTCTTTTTATCGATGCAGTGGGTACACAGCACAGCATTATAATCTCAGGACAGTTGTCTCATCATTCTTTACTGTTATATCTGAAGGTAATTCTGTAATACACAGCAGAAGTCAAGTTCACATTACATCCTTCTTGGAGCTGTGATTCAAGGAAGGTGAAATGTGTATTAACACACCGTATGCTCAGGATCACAGAGAGCTGTTTTATTGATAGGTGTTTCCAATCACTAAACCTGTGAATATTCTCATCTCCGTTATGAAGTATCTATGATCTTTAAGCTAAGTACAACTACTCGACAGGGTAGAGTTGACAGACTTGTCAACTGCTGGCCAGTTTTGCCTGCAGAAATCTCTGAAGTAGTTTCTCACCTCCACAAATCAAACCATTTGATCGATCACAGTTGAAGTTATCACATTCACAGTATTTTCCAGAATACACTTCATTGGTGTTTTCTCTTTTCTTGCATACACATTGTCCACAAATGCATTCTCCATTGTTACTGCATATTTCTGTACTGTTCTCTCTCCTGCAGTAAGCATCCATATCCTCACTATTTACTTCATCTGTACTACATTCACATAGTCTTCCAATACGTCCTTCATTACATCTGCAAGACAACAACACAACTGAAAATGTAAACTTTAATACAATAAAAATACTGCAAAAAAGGCATAAAGAACAGGAACAGAAGTGACTATTCTCTCAGGGGATGTTCCAAGTCAAGTTTCAAATGACATTTCCAGCTTAAAGCTGTTGGAGTAAACTGGACTAAGCTGCTCCTATGCTGCTTACTCGGCGTGTCATCACCTCTATTTAAACTGCCATATAACCGTTTTTCACCCTGTGACAGAACAGGAATTATTTTAAAGTGACAATGACTGTTCACTGAAGCTGCTGTCATCTTTCAATGAGAAGATTTCCCATAAACAGTATTTAGGCAGGACAGTAGATGATGCACAGAGCTACTGAGCAGAGATCTTCAGGCATCAGCACTTTTTATTATTAAGGCTACAGTGCTGATGAACAAATGGAGGTTGCTCTTGTTCCCAGCAGTAATGGACAAACTGTTCTGGGACATCAGTGACAACGGTTGTCAGGAAACTGTTACTGTTCAAAAGCAAAAGGCTGTTCTTGCCCACATGTCTGCTGTCCCCAGCATGAAACCAAAGGGACAACAGTGACTGCGATACCAAGTCTAAGAGTCTTTCTACACAAAGAGGAAAATCTATTATCTTTTAGGGGAACATAAAAATCTGACTGCAAAATGGAGCAATGGTGTATAAATACTGGCTTATTCCGCAACTTACAGAATACTAAGCAGTTATGGGGCCATACCTCGGCCTTTCAACACCATATTAACCTTCACCAGGCAGATAGTCCATCCTACATCAAAAGTCCTCGAAGAGTGAAGTCAGTATCTTTCGCTTTATTGCCAGTAAGTCATATTAATCCATGAGAAATGAGAATGCTGTTTTATTTTGGTTACAGTTCACTGAGCAGGAACAAATACTGTAAAGTCCTGGACCTTGTTTTCCTAGAGATCTTAATTCCATTCTGCTTTTACCGTTCTCTTATCAGAGGTTTCCAAGAGGAAACAGTTCATTTTTGCATAGGTTTCTTGGGGAAGGGGTGGGGAGACTTAAACCTTGATTTACTAGGCTGATCTTCAACCAGTCTTCACTGAAACTCCAAGATTTTGCTCTGCTTTCATTGTGTGCAATTACAGAGATAATTTTACTTAATATTGTGCAATAAGGAATACATATGCAATCTAATCCTTGTGATGGGCAATAAAGGACATTTCAAAGCATAAGTATAAAATCTATTAATATAAATATACTAACAGATAATGGATTAATATAAAAACTATACATATAGTGAAAGATTTATAGGCATATGCTATAGAAGAAATTTTGTAACAGGACCGTAAAAGGTTAGAAATAAAACCATAAAAATAAGGAGAAGAGACTAGGATGTCATCCAAAACAAAAAGTCGTTCTTTTATGACTTTTTATTCTTTCCTACTATGAAACAATTGGTGCCAATGTGGTTAGGAACTCCTACCAAAAAAACTATGAAGCCTTTGGATTTCTCAATATCAACAGCTCTCACATTAGAAGGATATAATTAGACCAGTATGAATACTTGCAAAAATATTAAAGTGCCCGCATTCATGTTATCCCATAAATATATAATTTTGCTGTATTACATGGAACTCAAAATTAAATGTATAAACAGAAAAAGCAGTGAGACCTATATCCTTTAAAGTAATGACTCAAGGTCAAATTGGAATTCTGACTTGCACAGTACTGCCAATTTAATGATCAAATTCCTATGAATTCCAGCACAGGGATTACTTGCAGACATAAGGCAGTATGCAAAAATATCCTAGAAAAAATAGGTGTCTAGCACTACTTTTTGTCCTTTCACAAAAAAAAATAGTAAAATCAAGTAACCCCAATTAAAGGCACAAAGGTCTTGCTCATATTTCTCTTCTGCAATAAAGAAACAAAGATGTCTATTTACCTGCAGGCACCACATTCAAATGTTCCATTTCCTTCGTGGCAGGCTGGGCTATTAGGTTCTCCTTCACTTTGACACTGACATTCACAGATGAACTGGAGATTAATTTCCACTTCTTCAGTGAATCCCAGTGGTTTAATTTTAATGGTTTCATTTTGCCCTTTCTTTGGACATTCATTAGCTGTTACATTAATCTCAAATCTAACCTGCAAAGAAAAATAAATGGAGCTCCACATTAGAAGGATTTTTGCCTGTATCAATAAAAAAAAACACAACCCAGCATTGGACAGTTAAAATAAATTTTATATATTTGAGTAGCAGCACACATAATTTAAGTTACCTCATCTCCAATTGAAATGTTAGAACACTTCCTTCCATCTTCTTGTGTGTCATTCACTCCATTCTTGCAGAAAGACTTATAACTGATTGTCACTCCTTTTGGTAGCTTGGTGTTTTCAAGGATAACCTCTGAAGAAAGGGACTAAAATAATAGTTATTAGCTAACTTTGACCTGAATCATGTAAGCATTCTCCTGAAGACATCATACAACTATGCACAGCCTAAGTGCAAATCCCACAGGCATGCTGTGGCATGCACATTCCAACATCCCAAGACACACCAGCCCAGGACTGCCCATAGTCACACTGTGGTGACCCCTTCTCATGGCTGAGTCTTGTTACGCGAGGTTGGGGCAGGTACAGATGCTAAAGGCACTTGTGCAAGTAAGCCCCATTTTACCTCTGGAGTGAAAGGCGCAAACAACACAGCTATGAAGAAAATACTTCGAGACATCAACCCCAAGGTTGATGTAGGGATTCTGGGGTCAAGGGGTTGCAAAATGGCCCTTTTCTCCTCCATGTGGAAGGAAGACAAGAACTGAAGGTGCTGAAGAAACAGTGTGGGGTTTTGTGTGTTGTTTTAAAAGGGAAAACATGGATGATAACTTCTTAATTTGTAACACTGTTTTAAGTGACTTTAAGAGGGACTTTCTAGCCACCTAACCTCTTAGTGCCATGGTGTCTTGAATATCAAACACAGGTTTACTGCGATGGTGGTATGTTAATAGTTTAGTATACTATTTTGTAGAAAAATAAAAATTCACTTTGGAGTATCTCCTGCTATTAAAAACTTGTAACAACTTAGAAGGAAGAAGATTAATACAACCAAAATAAAAATCAGAACTTACATTGTATGCATCAATGATCAGCTGAATCACATTGCTGGAGTTTGATGATAGTGTTCCCACCGCCGATTTTGGTATCAGATTTTTCAATTCCTTTCAATATTTACAGAAGTAGAAGGAAAATTACAGTTTTAATAAAGAACAAAGTAAAACTTGTACTACAAATATCTGTATAGTGCTACAATGCTTTGGTGGATGAACTAGTCAAGATCAAGTATTTTAAAAAGACAAGGCCATAGTGTTGCCAGTGATCATCATGATTTTTGAGGTTATACACAACACTAATATAAACAAACATCCAGTTTTTTTCTTCCCTTTTGCATTTTCGTGTCAAATTTGGTAACAGAATACTAAGATTTTCTCTTATATGTGGTCAACTTGTTACATCTTCAAAACCTTAGAGAAGCACCACACTTCTAGTGCATAAAAGACAAGCAGATGAAAGATGAATTCTAAATAAAAAGAAAAAAATTTACAATGTGAATAAAGTTTAAAAAAGCAGAAGATAAACAAAAAAACCTCAAACCACCTTCTTAGGTTAAAGCAAGGAAAAACATGCATCTTCTTTACCCAGTCATTTCCTATTTCACAATCACATCCAGCAGTTTAGTTAATTTTAAACACCAGGAATATAAATAGACCACAAAGGACAAAATACATTCTTTCATGAGTATCTCTTAATTCAGTGTCCACACTCCCCTCAGCTGTTTTGTTGTAAAAATATTCACAAAAATTAGCACTGCAAATATGTTCTCCATTCCCTCCTACTTATGAAGGAAAAAGAGGGGCGAGGAGGAGGGCACTTTCTCCATAGAAATGACACATGAACTCAGTATTACTCTGAACAAGTGAAAAAGGCTTAATAATAAAAACAGAAACAGCAAGATACTACTTCCATGATCACTAACTTTCATAATAACTTTTATTTCAAATTAAATAATTTTAATGATTTCAGAGCAAATCTGAGTCAGTCTTAGAGTTTGATGGAAAAAAGTAGAGAACAGAATTGTGTGTTACTTATCTTTACCTTATAAACTGCCTGAAACTCTTCAGTAACAGCAAAGATTGTCTGAATATTGTTTTCACTAAGCTTCTGTACCAGATGAGCAATAGAGGGATAATCCTACAAAAATCAAGCATAAAACACAATTCAAATTTGGGGCACATTGCTAGAAAATAATCAGAAAGACTTTGACATCATAAATACCTTTAGAAACATACGTAAGAGTTCTAACTAGCCAGCTTATGTCACAGTTCAAAACCAAAACCACCTCTGAAAACAAACATGCATTGAAAAGATTCTATATGCCCTGTGCAGATAGGTGTTTTTCACACCTATCTTCACAGGTTTTACCACACCTTTTCACAGAAATTTTATCATATTCCCTGCCACTTAAGGTCTCCATCTTATATACTTGATCTCAGTGTTCTCAGAAAACTATGTTTTGTAGATTTCCATATGACTTATGAAAACTACTGCCTTTTGCATTGTTTCTTGAATAGGTGAAATAAAACTGAACTAATTTGAGGGTTATATTGACCAATATTCACTTAACTTTAGGAATTTATGAACACACAAACTTTGTTAAGCTTACTTTGTTTACCCCATCCAGTAAATATTTTCCGTTTCACCTTCTGTCTAATCTACCTAGCAATAAACCATTAAGGCAATGTTGTTAAGCATACTTTAACCATAAACTTTACATCATAAGATTTTAAGCAATCTTAAAAACAGCTGGCCAAGGAGCCCTCTATTTTACAGTAGTACACTAGTTCTGAACACAGACTTGCAAAATGGTAAAATAATGGGACAGAGCCACCAACGTTTGCCAGTGGACATGCAGAATTATTATTAAAATGTTAAAAACTAACAACACAAATGACAGTGTGAAAGTTGCCATTTCTTGAAAGTTTCCAATTAAGACTCAATTAATTATTGTATATTTGCTTTAGTCCCTTATTTGCTAAGGTCCCTTGATATAATACAGAGGTAGAAAGGTAAAGTTCACAAGACGTAGCAGTCTGAAACTACGAGATGACCTAATGAGGTTTTTCAGAGCTTAAGCATCACAAACTATTGGTTTTCCTAGAAGATGATGTGAAGACTTACATAATAGTGGCTCATTGTGTACATATTATTTTCCAGATGACATTTCCCATCATTAGGTAAAACAATTCCACCAAGTTTACCATCTCCTGCAAAGTGAAATCCAGCATCCGTGGAAAACACTAGTAGTCGTGTAACATTTCTCCAGCCAATTTGTTCCTTGGGAAACAAACAAATGGATTTTTGGTATTCTGCAACAATTTACTTTAGAGCATTGGAGATCAACAACACTTGAGAAATAAATGCATGCAAATGTAGACAGGCTCAAGGGAAGGCATAATGCAAGAGTCATCATGGAAATCCACTCAAACCTAAAAAACAATTGCATTTAATTGTCTGCTCCAAAGCACCTGTTGCAAGTTTTTCACCAAAGACAAGAAATACTTTAAGATGCACTTTGGTTTGTTCAGTTCTCACTAGAGTATCTAAAGGGCAGCAGGGCTGCAGAAACTGTGCACATCAGTTCAATTCTTTAATGTAAAGTCCCTTTCGATGTCATTACTACACAGCCCAAGCAGAGAGGACAGACACCCACAGAATCATAGAAGGGTTATCTTGTTCCAGCCCCTCTTCCATGGGCAAGGACATCTTCCACTAGACCAGGTTGCTCAAAGCCTTGCCTAGCCTGACCTTGAACACTGCCAGGGATGGGGCGGGCACAACTTCTCTGAGCAGCCTGTTCCAGCACCTCACCCCTCTCACAGAGAAGTATTTCTTCCTAATATGTAATCTTAACCTACCCTTTTTCGATTTAAAGCCATAACCCCTTCTCCTATCACTACATGCACTTATTGAAGTCCCTCTCCAGCTTCCACCAAACTATACTGAAACAGCAACAAGCAGCATAGAAAGCTTTGAAGTAATTTCAGAATAGTTGCTTACTCAGGATCTCACACACTTTTGCACAGAATTTGACTCTCTCTGCATATAACTTTAAAAACTTTATACTTTGGAATGCATCTATCTGCTACAAACATGTGACCTCTAATCAGCACTTTACTTCCCGGTTTCATCCACTCACTAGAGGTCTCCACAGAAGACAAATACACATATCCATGCACTCTGCCTAGTCTATCTTGTCTTGCTGTCATGAGATTAACATGTTTAAGCGTCAGCCAGTATAAAATGCTGTGGCTATATTTAAAGAATTTAATAAAGCAATAAAGAAAACCAATACACACTTACCCCACAAACTGCAACCTGCATTATTGCATCAAATCCACCTTCAGGAGAATCTAAATTCCCAGAAATGTGCTGTTTACCTACAAGTTCATTGAATTTATTTCCTTCACTGGTAAGGCTGAGTACATTTTTATAGCTAAATGGACTTGTACAGTTCTGGTCGCCTGTACAAGGATTTCTGAGTTTGGCTGGTGTTGTACTTATATATGGCATCACAGTTTTCTCCACAAAAGAGCCAAAGCCTAAGATAGAACAACAAGAACCCTGTAAGTTGAAGAATGGAAGTCTCTTATTTATATTATGACACAACAGAATGCAAATGCATTATAGTTGAGCAGACATCAGAAATAGTTCTCATAATTGTTTCTGTTCCATTTCTGGCATTAACACAAATTACCCTTACACTCCTCAATAGGTTCTATCTATTAGAAATATCTGCCATAACACTGGTAACTTAAAAAAAACAAAATAATTAGTCTTTATATGTAATCATGTGAAAAACATCAGGAAGGAAATTTTTTTTTTTGTTTTTTTTTTACTAGAACAGACAAATCTGTCTTACCAATTCGGAAGTCTGAGGTTATTTTTTCCATTTCTAACATCAGAGCTGTTCCAAGACTTTTCACATTCTCTAAATCATCTTTCATAGAATAAGAGAGGTCCATAAGATAATAAAGGTCGATGGGGTAGTCTTCAGCTCTCTTAAATTTCAGTGAAACTGTTTGGGGTTCCCCTGTTTTAAACAAAAATACAAATCACTAAAAATTCCACCTGTGCACAGTTCAACAAGTATTCAAGAAGTATTTGTTTCAAATGTCCAACTTCACATTTCTAAGGTATTTTATCTCCCCACAGACAATATTAAACTGCCAAAAAAAAATCAAGCCTCTCTTAGCTGCTGCAATTTCAAATCTTCACACTTGCAATAACTTTAACAAGGTTGCAATAGGATCTAATGGCATAAATTTTCATATCTATTTGCATCCAAGATGACTCCAAAAGTTTGCATTTGTTTTAAAAACAAAACAAACCCCAACCAACCCAACAAACCATCTTACACTGCACTGTCTAAGCAGGCTTATAAAAGAAAAATCAGTTCTGGATTGAGTATTTCCAGCTATTTGGCATCAAATAAAGTCTGAAAGCACAGAAACAGCAGTGAGATGACAGCAAGTTACTATTTGTTGCATTTGTAAGCCCAGATCCTAAGTTTTGCCACCAGAAGTATGTAGTTTCACATGATGTTGAAAGACACTGTAGAAAATTATACCCCACCCCCAATGGAAAAGTATTATTTTTTTCTAATTATATATGAAATAAGGAATAGAATTAGAGATTTTATCCTCCACTCTCATCAGTCACTGGTGATGTTACTGCTGCTAAAGTCTGCTTAATAATTATCAAGCATTTGCTTAGTATGAGCAAAATTAACAAAATGGGAAACCATTAGACAGGCAAAGTGAACAGCATATGGATCATGCATCTACGCAACACTGTCTTCACACACACCCATGCAAAAAGGCAAAAAAAAAAAAACCCAAACCAACAACCAAAACCTTAAAGCTTTAGATTTTCCTTAGACACTGTTTAAAAGAGCCTGAGCAGAAAGCAAATATCCCCCTCTTCAAGCACACAGTCCCTCACTGAGGAACCTAGACCCAAGAGAAGTGCTTATAAACAGAGTCATAATCTTTAGAGTAATTAGGTTGTGGTTGCCCAGGTCCCTCTTATGTTCTGATGAAGAGACTTTGGTATCAACAGAGGAACAGTAATTTGGTTTGAAGCTGAAAAGGTCACATTAGAAATAAACAGGAGCAATACTAAAATTGCCAAGTAACTTTCTTTTCTTCTCCTCATTTTGCTAAACTTCTTCAGATGATCTTGCATTTATTAAAGCAATCACCTCCAAGCAGCTGACTTTGAGTACAAGCTCTTATTCCAGGTAAAAACAAGGTAGCTGTTCAATATGTCTGCAGTACTTAGGAACTCTCCTTAAGGATCATCTCCATTATGCTCAAGTACTGCATGAGCTACTGGCCCTGTTCCGCCCTTCTTGCTCTTTGAATGACAGTTCTCTTTAGGGGCTGGAAATGGTACACAGCTACTTTGTTCTCTTTTCTGTAGTCCTGTGTCCACATCTTTAGCCTCTGGAAAGTATTTTAAATAGCAATCCAAAAACCTTGCATAGCTACAAAACAATTCAGTTCTGGCACACATGATTTAGGCAACAGTAGTACTTCAGTGAAAAGGAAATGCTCTAAAGTTTCTGCATGCTCTTCTATTTTCATTCTGAGAGGCCACACTGTAGAAAATCAACTACAAAATATGGAAAACAAAACATTGCTGCCTTTCTGATACACACTCAATCCATGCTGTATCCATTTTCTCCTAAGTTCTATAGGGAAAAAGTGATATTATCTAACCTTCATAAAAATCAAACAGTATTTGGAGTATCTGAACACCTGAGGCTGACCTGAATGGCTCTGCTATCATTAAGGTTACCTGAGCAATAGTAGTTTCTGTAACAAAAAGGTTACACATTCAAAACAAAAATCACAGATGTGGTGATGACAGAAAAGTCATCCAAACACTAGAATGGAATTGTCCTTACCGACTCTTAGTTTCAGTACTAATTTTTGTGGCTGGATCTGTGTAATGGCTTCCGGTTTCAGCTTCTCTGCAGCACCTATCTTACGATTTGTTACTTCCCTGTCTTCAAGGATCTGTTTGCTACCTCTGGGATTTTCTATATCTTCTGCAGGACAGCCTTTACTCTTTAGTGCTGCTAAGTCATCACATCGGGCAGATGTTGGTTCTCCTTCTTGTAAAAAGTCCTAAAACACACAGGCAAAAAAAGGATCAAGTTTACAGCTGTCTCCTACTTGTTACACTCGACTCACAGTAACACTTTTTACAATGATTCTATTCTTCTTTAAGTTCATTAATAAAACACCCAGTCCTGAAATATATTCAAATTATACTAAACACATCAGTGACTACTACTTAGTCCAGGAGTATTCATCTATTTATACCTAATTGTGTAAGCAAGATGAAAGAAACAAAACACCCAATGTCACCTCTGACAGAAGCCGCACATCCTTTTAAATCAGCTACTCAAAAAGTGACAGCAGGTGAAAAAAGCTTTCATCTGCATGCAGTAATCTGTAGAGTTAACCTATTTGCACAGTCCACTTGGCAACTACCCTCCCTTTTAGCTTTTTTTTTTGAATGGCTTTATTAAAGATTATGTAAGTGTACTGTGGTACTCCACAATAAGATAATGGCAATATGCTGACAAAGCAGGGGAAAGACAGACAACTCTTATCTGGGGGAAATTGAATCCAAAAGTAAAGATACGCGAGCAAAACCACTATGTAACTTTGTACTGAACAACAAACTACCATTACCTCAAGTCTAAAATAAAGCCCTCTAACCTCAAATATAAATAAATAAGGCTTCTACGTGAGAAACTTGGCAACTCTGATCCCCCCCCCCCAAAAAAAAAAAAAAAAAGTATATAAATATATCTTAAAGCTTGGCAGTTCTTGATGACTAGCACCTGACAGCTCGAGCCCAATTTTTAAAGTTAGTTTAATTAAATGTCTGAAGTTAATAAGCTGTTTTAGGGAACAGTAGGTAGGTATTATATGGAGCTAAATATACATTATCATCTTCTAGCAGGAAACAGGAAAATTTCCCAGTTTTCAGTAACAAATTAAAGACAACCAGCAGGAACCATTTTCTTTTAACCTGAAGACTCTTCAGCATATACAGACCAAATAACACAATTTTGCATTCTATATTTCCTGAATTTGACTTCTAATTACATAAGAAAATACTCTTTGTTTCAGATTGAAGCAAACCCAAACCAACCTCTGACACCCCAAGTCTACCAACAACAGAAAATCAAAATTTGAACATCTTTCTTTTATAAAAGTAAACCTTCTGTCTCTTCCCCTACTCCACCTGTATCTGCCTAAAATTACCTCTTACTCCAATGTCAGTGGTAGAACATAATTATAAACACCCGGACAGATTCCACGCTGGAATGTTTTTAAATAACTGTGAGACAGCCTGTAGGGTCTGTATATGCTTACGGTTTACAAAAGGAGAAGTAAACTCATCGTGAAAAACAATTATACTCAAATCACGACATCAGGGAAATCATAGTATCTGAACTTTTAAGTATCAAATTGAAGACTTACAGGAAACTACTACTAGGGAAAATCAACATTTCTATAAATTTAAAGAATTTACTAAAATCTCGAAAAATAAACCATACAAGGAATTTTGCAACACTTACTGTTTTTTTACACCAACCACAGTTTGGTCCTGCTTGTATACATTCACCACATGATTTTGCATTAGCTTTTATGCAGTCACTCCCACCTACCAAAGAACACATATCAGTCACTTCATTTATAAAAAAGTGTCCAACAACAACAGTTTTAGTTTATTCCATTCTGTTTTTTTTAAACTAAGTTCTATCTACAAACAGGTTATTAACATGAGTTATGACTGACATATTGCCATTAGCACTCATCTAATAATGATATAGGTATCTACATAAGTAACTGCTAAATAAATATAGTTTTAAAGCAACATGAAACTATTGCAATGAAAGCAAGTGACTTACCTTGCTGAGCAAATCCATTCCATATCAAGCAGCAGAGGATGCTAGCCCATGTGAGCAACTTTAGACTAGTCTGAAATACAAAAGAAGACCACTGTGTTTCAGAGGTGACAGCAGCATGGAGCAGATGCAAATCAAATGAACTTAGCTTTATCTGCTGTATGGTGTTACTCCAATACAATCATATTTGTGGGCTAAACTGGATTTAAAAGCCATCAAAGAGGGTAGGCTCAAAAAATTATTTAGAAATACTCTTAATGCTGTATACACCAGCAAGCTATGAGAAGTCTAAAAACACTATTCAGTTGGGAATGGGAAAGGAAAGAACCCAAACCAATCTGTTAACATCTTATAAAACAATATTTATGCTCTGAACGTTAACAAAGAGACACTTCTAAGCAAAGATACCATAGAAACGCGAAAAAGGAAATAGAGCTTCTCCATTCAAATCTCTGTTTCAAGATAAACGTCAAGGCCTTTCCCAAAATATTTTCCTTGGAATCTTCAAAGGGCATTTTACAACCTAACTTCACACATCTTGTACTCCTGTCATGGTTTAAACCCAGACAGTAACCAAACTACTAGGAAAAATAAAAATTAACTGTTAAGGCTAAAATCAGGACAACTCCAAACTAAAACTTTTTTCTCACATTATGCAGTATAAAGCACCCTTGATATAAACTCAGCCCCTTTTCTAATTCTGTGGACAACAGAGAATCAATGGATACCATCCTTATTAAAGGAAAAAAACCCAACACCCTACCCTAACCTTCAGGGCTATAAATCTTAATGAAAGCTTGGCAGAAAAAAATAAATACATACAAACTATATTATCTATACGTTTTACAAGACAAAATTTGAATGCTTATAAACTATGATTTAAGGTTACTGTATTTTTCCCTAATTACTCCAGAGCTAGGATTACTTTTCTGAACACTCACAGAATCACAGAATGGTTTGGGTTGGAAGGGACCTCAAAGCTCATCTAGTTCCAACCTCTTTGCCATAGGCAGGGGCATGCCTCACTAGACCAGGTTGCTCAAGCTCCTATCCATCTAGCTTGGCCTTGAACACTTCCAGGGACAGGGCAACCACAACTCCTCTGAGCAGTCTGTGCCAGTGTCTCACCACTCTCATAGTGAGAATTTCTTCCTTATATCTAATTTAAATCTACCCGCTTTCAGCTTAAAGCCATCCCCCCTTGTACTATCCCTACAAGTCCTTATAAATAGTTCCTCTACAGGTTTCTTGTAGAGCCCCTTTTAGGCGCTGAAGCTGCCCTAAGGTCTCCCCAGAGTCTTCGCCAGGCTGAATAATCCCAACTCCGTCAGCCTGTCTTCATAGGAGAGGTGCTCCAGCACTCTGATCATTTTCATGGACCTCCTCTGGACTAACTTGTATGTTCTAAAAACTGGTTTCATATAGACCATTTTTTCCTCAATGTTATTCTACTCTTACAGCAGGTAGTCAGCCAGGGTGAGCTGTCATGTCTGAATTTATGGTACTATTTTAAATTCCATTTCTCTTTTATTCATTAAAAGAATTCTGAGAACTTGCACTGCGACTGCCACTTTTCTTGGTCATCCTAAAGTGCTATTGCTAATTAAAACTTTACCAGTCATCCTGGAAAGATCAATATTCTTAATACCTTTTTGTTCTATAAAATATATTGCAGTAGAGCAAGGAAAAGCAAATTTGGCAAAGTCTTTTAAAATGAACCTGACATTCTCTAGAAGACATACTATTATGTATATAAATCATCAGCAAAGTGAGCAATACTTTAAGTAGCAAAGCAGTTGAGCTTTGGTTTTCCTACACTGATTTAGTGTCATTGATAATTATTACTTTCCATATCCACCTAGACCTAACAGAGAAGGGATACCTGCTCTAAAATCTAGTGGAGAAGGTTTCAAACAGAGGACAACCCTTTGCTAACAAACCGTATCCAACAACAGTATTAGATGGTTCATATATTTCCGGCAAATCATTCTGGCCTACCCTTCAGTGGATGCTGTAGCCAGGGGGAAGTGGGGAGTTTAGACATAGGAAAATTAAGAGACATGCCATGGAATGACTTAGCTAGATGTTATACATATGCACATAAGAAATTACCGATTAAAAAAAGAACTGTGAATTATACCTTACTTAACTTTTGAGCATTACTTACTGCATATAACTTACACCAATTTTTTCCTCTACCCATCACTGCAGAGGTGATCAGGCCTTCATTCACAAAAACTCTTTCATGAACACTCTTTCATTAAGACTCCTCTGTAAGCAATCACTTGGATCAAGGCTGTGTAACTATGAACCTGGATCAGAGGGCAACCAAGACCCAACAAACACAAGTAGGTGGAAGACAGTCGAAGGGACTGAATCAAGGCTAGGAGAAAGACAGTGGCTACATGGTGTAGGAGCACATCTGTCGGACTAGGAGTCAGGAGAAAGCCTTACCAGGCTGCTCGACTTCTAGGTTCCTTCTTTTCTGTTTTTATGGTAGGTATGCTCTGCGTTTAGCAAGCCTTACTTCCCTCTAATGAGAGGATATTTTGTGACTTGAGAAGCAGTTTTGCTTTAAAGTTCAGCCCAGAAGGGGGTGGGCTTTTCAGTCAGAAAAAAAACTAAGCTTCTGGCATCAGTTTAGAACCATCTTTTCTGTTAGCCAAAACGAGAAAATTATAAACAGTTCACCTTTTTAGGGAAGACTAGCAGCAGATGCGCAGCAAACCCATGCAGACTTATTTATATAAGTCAGCAAAGATGTGACACAGCGCTAAAACTATGATTAAGACCATTTGGAAGAGAAACGTTCCTGTGGAAATGCATCCGCGTGATGAACGCGGCTCTGGGCACAGATTCCCCATAAAGTTAACAAGGAAAATGTCCTCTTCCATATAAGGCTGAGCCAGCACCTCTCCCAGCACAGGGCCAGCCCCTCAACACACGCGAGCACTTCCTTTACCTCCGCCTAACAGCTTTTCCATCTGCTGAGCATTGGAAAAACCTGGGTACTGATTTGCTAATTTGGGTTCGACTCCAACGGTTAGTGCAAGCAAAGCAATGCGCAGCCTCAGCTTCCAGCCGCTGCAACAGCCTGGTGCCAACAGTGTCAGACACATTCTCCTTCAAGTCACTGGTTAGGACTGTGGATTGCCCTCTGTAGATTCTTCTGTTAAGGGAATAAATCAAAACAATAACGCCTAACTACACTAGACAGCTAAAGGAAGCTTTTGGAAGCCATTGACGGAGCTGGAACTGAGCAGTATGCAACCACAGATGACTGGAACAGAAAAGTATCCATTGTTACAAGAAAGAAATGATTTTTTTTTGTGCGCAGTTTACCTATTTTCTATTATGTATGTTCTCCTCCTTTCAATTAAATCCTTGAAAAATATCCAGGAGTCCTTGAAAAAGTGATTTCCCCCACAAAGAAAAAGGCAGCTGAAAGCTTACAAAAGGCAAGCCTGCCAAGAACTGAAATGTCTTTAACGATATCACCAGTTGGATCCTTTTTCAAAGGCTGCAAATGGTGTGCTGTTGGAAAACTGATTTTAAAATTACTTCTGCACATTTGTGAGCTGCGCTCTATTTTTGTTCAATATTTCAGGAAGACAAACATGGACATAACCTCGAAGGTTAGGACTTGTTGCTTTCCAAGGTTTTATTGGTTTTGCCAACTGTCTCTACAAAGAGTAATGCTTGGAGAGAAATTTTTCTGTATAAAACCAGCTTTGATGGAAATCTCTGGAGCTTCTAATTTGAAATTAAAGCCTCATTAAGTGACAACAGGATAAAGGAATGATTACTTCTTCAGAGCGAGATTAACTTCAAATTTGCAAATTAAATACTTAACACCTTTGTATTCTGCTAATTATCGAGATACATACAAATAATGTTTACTACTCCATAGCACTGAAGCATTTGCAGCTTTGGAAACTTATTTATTAGAACACAAATAGGATCTCTGCAGAAAATTAGCTGGGCAAAAGGAACCAAGAAAAAAGGGTGAGAGTTATAAAAAACATCAACTCCTTTGAAATGAAGTATCGGCAGCTATCCTGCTCTTCTCTCACCACTCTTCAGCTCAGCATTTCACCCTACCTGACACAATTCACAGTTTATACCTATATTAAGGCAACACTAAAACCAAGCCATTAGGCCATTGCTATATTATTCCACTCAGCCAAGCAGTAATTCATGTGATCCAATACTCCAGCATCCACCAAGCCAATACCAAGCAAAAGAAAGCACTACAAAGCATCCGCCCCAACTGCCTACTGAAGTGTGTCTTGCTGCAAAAGCTTTCCATTGAAATACACAACCATGATTCAGGACACTGGGGAAATGCTGAAATTTACAGGATGGAGTTGAGGAGTTGTGCAGAAGCCATCTTTACCTTTTTGAGGCAATAACCTGACAGCCTACTTACTTCAAAACCCCACACAGTACTTCACTTACACACCGAGAAATGAATAAGCAACTCATGCTTTTGGACTAGTGCTTGTGTTTCTTGCAGACTGACACCTCTTAGCATCAGTTGTGTTTTCACACGTTTAAAGCTGAAGTCAGAAATGCTATATGGAATTGATCCTTCCTAGAACTGAGATTACATTTACAACCCTTTTCAGCCATCTTAAGGATGGAATGTCACCAAAGAGAACTGCCTCAGCTTCCTTGTTGATTATTCAACCTCTTTAAATCAACCTCCTGATTGATTCTTCTTACTGCTTTCCTTTTTGACCAGCGCTAGCATTAGTGCAGCCACAGAGAAGCACTGGAGCAAGGAAAACATCTGCCTGAAACACTAGTACAACAAAGTAAGTGGTGAAGGTGAGACGGAGATGAAGAGAACTGAGGGCATAAAAAGGCAAAGGACGCTGCTGTTCAGCTACTGTCCATGGCTGTATGCTGGACTGCACTGGTCACAGAGTCAATCCCCACCCCCAGTCATCAAGCCTCTGCTTATAAAAAGGACAGGAAGAGACATGTTTCTAAAACAAGCAGAATTCAATAGTCTCTGGAGACACTCATTTCAGGACTTGATGGCTACCCTGCTAAAAAAGTTCCTTCTTCCCCCACTCCAGAAGGTTTTCTAGCTTTAGTGAGCACCACATTTTTCAGTATGAATTTTATGGGCTGACAAGAGGACTGCACTCACGTTTCTTGAGAAAAGGGAAAAAAGGACATGGACATTTGCTTAACTGGAAGGGACCAAACAATCCCACTGACATGGGACAGCAATTACACAGGCACTACAGATCTCTAGCAAGGACCCACACCTCTGTAACCAATTCCAACAGCCAGAACTCCCACAACAAATGTCATTAATTACAAACCTA
Organism: Forpus xanthops; assembly: GCA_032466535.1. Lineage (NCBI taxonomy): Eukaryota > Metazoa > Chordata > Aves > Psittaciformes > Psittacidae > Forpus > Forpus xanthops. The sequence continues at coordinate 17,273 of JASSUY010034889.1, read as the reverse complement.
AATTTGCCTGCACATGCAACGACTCTAAGCACCTCTGCTTCTACAATAATTCACTGCAAAACAGGAATACGCTATAAAGGAGAGTGGCAAAATAGTACCTTGCTGCTCTGCCTTGACAGAATTTTCCTCAGAAAAGCACAGGTACAGATATCAGTGTTTCATATGAAGGAGTTACTTTTGATTAAAACTTCCAAGTTTGTGGTGTAGGTTTTCCAGCAAATCCTAAATAGGTAATTCTTTGTGACCTTAACAGCTATCTTATTTATTTAATCAATGTAAATGTCACTGTGATACTTAATAATAGCTGGAATGCACTGCTTGCACAGTAAGTTTCAGGACCACAAGATCAAGAAACTATGGGATGCATTTTTCTTCACAGAAATGGAGATTTGGGGTAAACACTGGCTGTTGAATAGCAAGACATTTTAAACAGAGAACCAAAACCCTAACTCACCCTGCACAAAACTGTTTGTACCCTAAATGTGGACCAGCCCTGTGATGGCTGCCCTTCACAGAGAGGCCCCGCTCTGGACCATGCACCACTCACAATTAGCTAGTGGAGTATCCCTATGTAGGGGAAGTAAACTTGATGGGACCAGTCAAGATGGACAACAAAAGAGCAGTCTCAAGAGCAGGACTTTGCAACACCCTGATCCACATGGAAATTCTAGAAGTGAGCCTGTCTTCAAAAGCCTATCTACCAGCCTGCCAACAGTATGGCTCATCAAGATCACGACGTTCTTCCACCCCCTGGCAAGTTTGCAAATGTTAACAGTGGGTTTTGAACTGCCTGCAGTAATATGGAAAGAATGGGGCATTAACCCAGATTAACACGCAAACTAAGAAACTCTTCAGCACTGAAACACTTTTACACAAAAAAATCACCACATCAAGACTGCTTACTCAAATGCATCCTGAAAAAGCTATACAGCATAACCATTTCAGCTACTGTGATGCTACAGGACAAAAGAATCGGCAGTGTTCCAGATCAGACTTAATTTCTCTGCTGGTTATCTTCTGTAAGTTAAGAAAGTAAAGCATAATCACCAAATACTCATGATAAGCAACTCCATAATTGCATTTAAGTAGGGCATCACAAGTTAAAATAATATAAAATGAACCAGTTAGGACTTAAATTTTAATTGCAATGAGTAAAAATCTACAGGAAACTGATTTCTGAATGCCAGAACAACACGGAAGCAGACAAACACAAACAGTAACTGTGGTGGTTTAAACCCAGCTGGTAACTCAGTATCATGCAGCCGTTAGCTCACTTCCACACACCCCCCCTTCTTCCCCCCCCACTCCAAGAGGGATGGGGAGGAGAACTGAAAAAATGTAACTCCCTTGGGTTGAGATAAGAACAGTCTAGTAACTAACATATAACACAAACCACTACTGCCAACACCAGTAATAATGATGGTAAGGGAAATAACAAGCAAAGAGAATATAACTCCTCGCCACCAGCTGACCGATACCCAGCCTAACTGAGCAGAGATCTAACCCTTCCAGGTACCTGCCCACAGTTTATATAGTGGGCATGACATGCTGTGGTATGGAATACCTTTTTGGTCAGTTTGGGTAAGATGTCCTGTCTCTACTTCCTCCCGGTTTCCCCTCCTCCCTGGCAGAACATGCGACTCAGAAAGTCCTTGGTCAGAGTAAGCATTGCTGAGCAGAAACTAAAAACATTGGCGTTATCAGCGCTGCTCCCAGGCTGAAAGTCAAAATCACCATTGCACCAGCTACCAAGGAGAAAAATGACTGCTACTGCTGAACCCAGGACAGTACTCTCCCCTTATTCCATATCATTCACTTCATGCTCAGATTCCACATTTTCAATATGCTGTCACTCATATATATATAAATATATACATCCACACAGATAAAGAGAGAGAGATCATTCCTTAGTGCATGGACCAACCCCTATAAAGCTGCTGAGTCAATCTGGTGAATGATGTCGGGCTCCATTTCTTCTAACAGTCTTTCAGAGCAGGAGAGGCTGTGTGCAGTGTTCACACTCATGAATAACCTGGGCAATAGTGTCTATTGCTAAGTCCACCCCTTGATCATGAATCCATCTGTATGTTGCATCTCTGCCCTGATGGCCTGAAGTGTCATGGGCCCATCAGGCTCAAAATAATTCACCCTCTCCTCCAGTAGTTTCTGCAACTTGTTTGTCAGGGACTCCATACAGCTGCCTTCCATCTCTGACTCTTCTAAAGCACTGGAGGGGCCCAGTGGACGAAGTACTCCCCCATACTGCCCCACATACCCTGCCACTCATGACTGTCCAGCCTTGGGGAAAACCTCTTGGTTCTCTTGTATTGTTCTCTGACCCAAACATGACTCTGCTTAACTCTCTAGATCAGACAAAATGGTCACAGGTAAAACATGCTCTGTATGTGTGCCAACATGCTGATCCCCATCACAATCAGCAGCAGGTCTCAAGGGTGCCCAAAGGTCATTCAAAAGCCTTCAGAACTCTTCAAATGACGCTGCTGTACTTGTCACTGGGGTTGGTGTAGCTGCTGTGCTTGGAGCTGGAGTAGCTGTGTTCTCTGCTGTGGTTGGAGTTTGAGTAGCTGCTGTACTTGCCGCTGGGGGTAGTGTAGCTGCTATGCTTGGAGTTGGAGTAGCTGTGTTATCTGTTGTAGTCACTTTGAGTAGCTGCTGTACTTGTCACTAGGGTATGTGGGAATGTCTCCCTCACAGGTTGACCACCAAAGGAGTGTAAAAAAGATGTGTAATTGTTAAACACTTTTATTATATACTTCCCAAAGTACAGAGGTGGTGACCACACTGGGAACAGATCAGTTTCATGATCAATGAGTCTATTGTATTACAAGTCATCACCATAAAGTACAGTGAAACAAGAACCTTAGCCCAAGCCCCTAGCTGATAAATACTAACACAGCAAATACCAGTTGTAAGTAAGGTACAACATGCTGAAACTGTGAGATCAAGAGCAACAACTTTGAGAGCCAACAGATCAGCATTGTGATGAGTGACTGTTAATCTGAAATAATGAATGCTTATCATGAATACAATTAGACACACCCTAGTCAGATCTGTCATTATCTCAACCCCTTGAGCCCCACGTTGGGTGCCAAAAAGAACTGTCGTGGTTTAAGCCCAACTGTTAACTCAGTATCATGCAGTTGTTCGCTGACTCCCACCCTTCCTCCCCCCTGCTCCAAGAGGGACTGGAAGGAGAATTGAAATAATGTAGTTCCCACGGGGTGAGATAAGAACAATCCAGTAACTAAGGCAAAACACAAAACCACTGCTGCTACCACCAATAATAATAACAATAAGGGAAATAACAAGGGAAGAGAATACAACCACTCACTATCTGTCAACTAATACCCAGCCCAACCAAGCAGGGATCTAACCCTTCCGGGTAACCACTACCAGTTTATATAGTGGGCATGATGTGCCGTGGTATGAAATACCTCTTTGGCTAGTTTGGATCAGGTGTCCTGTCTCTGCTTCCTCCCGGCTTCGCCTCCTCCATGGCAGATCATGAGTCTCAGAAAGTTCTTGGTCAGTGTAAACATTACAGAGCAGCAACTGAAAACATCGGTGTTATCAGTGCTGCTCCGAGGCTGAAAGTCAAAAAAACCACCACTGCACCAGCTACTAAGAAGAAGAAAAATGACTGCTACTGCTGAACCCAGGACAGTAATGCAACTTGCTTACTACGACTCCCACTTATACCAAATTACTACCCATAGTTTATTCATACTTAAATATCTAAAATATTTCTCAAGAGATTTCGTTGCTTAAAGTTCACCAAAAAGAACTGGATCCAATGGGAAATAAGTGTTAGGTTCTAAAATAGAGTTGTGGGTCTGAAACTGCTACTGAAAACCCAGCATGGGCACCTGCCTCACACTGCCTCTCTAGCTAAACCCATGAAAACTTTCATGTACAAGTACCAGGAGGCTGAGACCACAGCCCATGACAGCAGATCTGGAAGGCTGTTCATGGTATCGGCCTGTGTCCCCACAGTATGGGGGTTTCTTAGTTTATACACAGTGCAGCTGCTTCGAGACAGAACGGCTAACTTCAAAAGCACTCACATTGTTTGACTATATTATTGCTTTTATAGGGAATTTATTAATACTTGTTCCTAGATTTCAAAGGAGCCCTCAACTTACTGACAATTCTGAAGAGCTGAATGAAAATCAATTAGGTATATTTTCTGCAAAGTATTTTTTGTTCTTGATTTGAATTAGAGTGGAAACAAATCCATCTAAATTAGGTGTCTGGCTGACAGGAATGGGCTGGGAGAGGAGATTTTTCTTTATAGAACACATACATTTTCTCTACAATCAGAAGAAAAGAGGTACCAATTTCAGAACAACTACAGATGATAAAGTTTTCTGATATTTTCTCTTTACCTTGAGAAAGATAAAATGTGGTAGATTCCATTGTGATACAGTTCACATGATACAGGGTAGTAATAGTTCCCACTAAGGCATACCAGGGAGCATAACTGGGCTCTAGCCCCTCCTCAGCCCCAAAGGGTTTAAAATTCACATTTCCTGCTAATGTGTTATCATCCTACTGGATATACCATTAAGAGCACTCTCCACCACTCTTACTAAACCAAAGCTGCTATGCAATCAAGAATGAAAAGCATGGAGACAGAAAACAAGTTGGTGCGCAGCTGGCGGGAGGTAGAAGAAAGATCTTAAAGTGGAGTTCCAGATCCTGTCCTGTGTAATACACAGAGATTTTACAACACATTGTCAGAGGATGAAGGCAAAGAGTCTTAGGACTGTGATTCAGAGTATGAGCTTTGTTTCTTTCTCATCAACACCTGAACCTGTAGGAAAGTGAAGGGAAACAGATTTACATTCATACTAAGAGTAGAAGAGAGCTTTTCTGTATAATTTGTATCAATTTTTGTATTATTTGTATCTTTTTTGCATCAAGTTGTATCTCTTTTTTTTTTTTTAATCAATTTCAAGCTTTTTGTATCATGCATGACTTCTGACTAGTGCATACTGAGCTGAAATCCTTCTGAAATTGCAGACCTGAGCAGTCTGAACTATATGGACTTATCTACAGACTTGAAGTTAATTAATACCTTCCACAAAGGAACTGAAGGTAGTCAGGGAGCTTCTGGTAAGTAAGGAGGCACTTACTAAATTCAGACTTCTATGGAACACAGCAAGTCTACTTAGGCAGGATAGGTTACATACCACGTTTTATTTCATGGCAATTTATTTCTATACATATTTTCATTAGGAAAAATCAATTGATAATTTCACATAATGACAAGCAAACTCCTGCAACTGGTTGCAAACCTAAATTAATATTCAACACCAGCAAAACCAAGTTGCATAGTAAACTGCAAATACCAGTGCTGCTAAAGCCTAGTCAACTCGCTTCTTCATAACATACTTCTACTTAAGTCACAGAGAGTAAAAGAATGAGAGAAGATGTTCAGGGATAACATGAAGATGCTGTCACTGACAAAAAGCTTTTGCCTGTCAAGTCAGCAAACCCCAAGTGTAACCTTGATCTCTTCTCTTTGTTCTAATACCTTTCAGAGAGCACTGAGGTGTAGGCAGAGCTAACACTGGTTAGTCAGCACCACTTTTGAAGAAGGGATCATTTTTCAACTAGTATATGTACATACTGCCATGCACAGAAGGTTTGTAGTTCATCACTAGACCTCCTTAGTACTACTATACCGCCAGTAAGAACACTACTTTGATGTACTATCTTTGTTCCTAGCTTGGTCCTAAAGTGGACAAAGAGACTACTTGTACAATGTTTTCTTGACCTGTTGAATCCCGATTTGAAACCAATACTCCACAGTTTAGCAGTTGCTTTGGAAAGTATCTTGATGCTTGAAAGGCAAGTAGTACTTACACACAGCTCATGTGAACAAACAACCTGTGTATGATCACCATATACAGGAAACTGTTTAAAAGCCAAGTGAAGTGCTCTTTCTCACGCCAATATTATTTTGTCCACACAGGTTTATTTAGATATTTTTTGCCAGGCAATTATCCACAGACTGCAATTTATGGGGTAAACTGACAACTGTATTTTGGAAAATTAGACTAACAGATGTATCATGCTTAATATTCAACACTGGATTAGGAGAGAAATAAAATTCTGCATATTCTCAACCAAAGCAGGCAGAAGCCTGCAGCTACAACTAATTAAAACACCAGCAATGTGCTTTTCCTATTTATTACCTATGGCTCATACCTATTTTCAACTAAAACATTTGCACCTTTTTCTGAAAAGCCAGTTTGTAACTACTTGTTACCACTCTGCATCTCTCAAAGGATTGTGCTTACTGAAGCATGGAATAAGAAAGCAGTACATCCCATCACCACACACCTGTGCACTCCTGTCTCTTGCTAGGAAATAGAATGGCAGCTCATTCTGCCCACAGAGAGCTGGGATTACCACAAGGACTTTATGATGCTCCTTGAATTTTTAGCAAGGACAGGGTAGTAAAGCCTATTAATATGCTGCTTATGCTAACAGACAAGGAGACCACAAAGGCAGTACCACTCTCAGGCTAACATACAAGCACATCACAAAGACAGCACCTCTCTAAGGCTAACATACCAAGTCCTCGGGTACTTGAACTGCGGATGAAACTGCTATTTTCTATATCTACAGCATGTTCTATACATGCAAACCTTGCAAGCTTCCTCTTAGATAAAGATCTAATGAGATCAGATAGGTATTAGGAACCAAAATACTTATTTTTCCCTCCCTGAAAGTGTTTATGTCAAAAATACCTGCTTTTCTATACTCTTGCCAACAGAAGTTTTCAGCAGTTCAAACTCATCACAGCCCTGATGATTCAAAACACACTTGTCTGCATGAATTTGTAAGAATTCTCACTGCACCAAACCTCACTGTTTTCAGAAGGCATTTTTCCATAATAAATATTTCAGGGTTTTCATTATTACAAGGATCTTTTTCAACTGTGATTCAAACAGAGGAAAAAAATAAACATCTCTGCTGTTTCATCACTTTTCAAATGTTTTTAGACCCATCGATCATTTTTGCCATAGTAGTTTAATTTTTTCCTCTTGCTTAAATAAGGTAACTTTTTTTTTGGCCAGGGAGAGTGTGAATTGAATATTTAGCTTATTTATATGAGTCTTGCTAGTCTACAAGACTGCTTGGGTAAGGTTAGCGTTTATCATCTCAGACAGATTACAATTAGGAATGTCACATATTGATTTAAGCCATTCTAGTAGAGAACATGGGTGTTTGTTCCTCGTGGTAGTATTACATCCCCCACACACTCTGAGCCACTCACTACCCCCACAAAGGGAGTATTTAATTTTGCGCAACTTAAACCTCACATTCATCCACACGGGAAAACTAGAAGTTTAACTAAACTTATAAATATAGCTCTTACACAACTGAATGTAACTGATGCTTCCAAGGCTGTACTGCCTTAGTAATATCCATCACAACGTCTGGTTGAACTTACTTCAAGTTTTCCTTTAAAAGGAAACGCAGAAGAGAGGCATATGCATTTGTTAAGTAAAAAGCCAGAAAGAATTTTAGTTAAGACATTAATAAATGTCTCGCTCGTCTACTTCTTTAAGAGAAAACATTTGCAAATGTCTTGCTGGCTATTGCTGCAGGTACTGCAGGAAGCCAGAAGCTGGCACACCACAAAGGGCAAACTCAGCGGAAACCGTCTTTACGTGGCACCGTTCACCCACAGTAGATATCATTAACGCTCAGGGTACGGTTTGAGCAACCAAAACCAAGACGAAAGCTAACTGCTGCTGAAAGTAATGGCAGTGCTGCAGCATCCCCATGTAAAAAAAAGCAACCTCTGCCTCTCTGCTTGAACTCATGGATCTCCATACCACACCACACCACACCAATCTAGCTCTGCTTGCTGGGCTGGCAGAGCGATACCTTGAGTCACCCCTTTCTCCACATCAAAACCCCCTTTCTGTAAACCTCAGCAAAATGAAACAGACCTTCATGTGGACAGAGGAGTGCTGAGGCAACAACTTTACAAAGTGGCAGGTGGTGCTCAGACTTATGCACCTCTGAAATTACACCAGGTTCTTTCAGCACTTTCGACCAGCCTAAATTCAGGCTCTCATGGGACTCCTTCCTTCTCTGCTAACCTCAGGTGAATTGCTTATGAATGCTCTGTCAGCCAGGCCAAGAAACTTGCCTGATTTTTTTCCAATAGGTTACTCTAATAAATTAGTTGGTAAAAAACATTAAGAAAGGCAAGGAATAAAACACTGAGTTTTCCATTTGGTTTGTGTTTATTTGTGGTCCCCCCTCCCTTTTTTTGGGGGGGGACGGGGGAGGAAGGGAATTTTAATTCAGGGTTTGAATGTCAAGTACATAGATTAATGTTTACAGACAATATCCACATATTTAACTACAAGTTTCTTTTAAAATATTCATTATTCCAACACAATTTAGTATGAGACTTGTACTGAAACAGCTCCCATCTCACCACACTTTCAACATCAGCTAAGCGGTCAGAAAAATGAACATCCGTAAATAACAAAAGACTGGTCATCCCAGAGAACTACACATAGCTTCATAAATCTTTATCTACAAGACTTTTAAATATCTATTTAATTCAACACATGTATGTTATATATAAGATATATATAACAAATACATTTTTGTGTGTGTACATATATTAAAGTTTATTATTAATTCAATGGCTGTGATACATGTCTAGATATAAGCACACATTGAACAGCGGACTTCATCCTTAAGTCTTAATCCTGAAGTTTGAGCACTTGCAAAAAGTTTACCAGTCTCACAAAAAAAAGTTACTTCAACCTTAATTTTTTTATTTATTTTTTTTAAACAACAGCCCCACAGAAGTACATGAAAAAAGCAGTCCTTGTCTGAACAACAACCTGCCTATTACACTTCTGCTGCTTTCCAGAGCAGAATTTTAAGCCTGGAGTCCACGGACTGCTTCTGCAAGGACTGCAAAAGATAATAAAAGATAAGGTTTCTCAAAGTAGCCAAGGAGATCTACCAGTTTGCCACCACTAAACAGTCAGCTCAGCTTCTTGGGGCCCTAGAATTCCCCGCTTTGCACCCTCCATCTATCTGGTGCCAACTGTAGACAATACTTTCATCTCTTAACTGAGACAGTGGAACAAGCTGAGCAATAACTCCTTGCTGAGTTATTTCTCACCTGATGTAGCAATCTTAGGATAAATTACTCAAGTCAGAAGAGCACTGAAGCATGCACAAGCAGATGCTGTGAGGTCCCACAGCAGTTTATGCCAGCTGATCTCTGTATTGCCACAGTCCTGTGCTCCCCTTGCTAAGAGCTGCATGTTTTCCTATTTCTCCCCTTGCTCCGAAGCATACTGCTGGTAAAACATGCGGTCACCTAGTTGAAATAACTGAGTTGTACAAATTAATTTTCTTGCCAAACTATTTTTCAACCAAATCAGCTACTTCAATGAGTTACTGTACAGCCTTATGACTTCCACTGCTGATGCAAGGAGAACAGCCAGATTGCACCACTACAGGCAGGAAGGTCAGTTAAGATTTTAATGCTGAATACCTTATACATTGGTATAAACTAATGCAGATTCATGTTCCTATGAAAATAAAACACATTTTTATTTGAATTCATGGTTCAAGGGCCACTGGAACATTTTACATAGTACAAAATTCAGGTAGATTTGAAAACCACTTGTCTACTGCAGAGTTTTGAGTTACTGCTAGTGAGTGAGCTCTTTTTTTCTTTTTAATTCTGCAGACGCATAGTATTAAAATTGCTTCCAGCTACAAGCAAATGTTAATTGCGTTAAATACAGACATCATTCATTTAAAATTGAAATTGCATTGTGAATTAAGCACCAAAAAGAGCTAATATCTGTGCAAGCTCTTTTATTACTATCTAAACGCTCTCCAGATTGCTGCCAGCATTTTTATCGTTGCCAGCTGACCAATCTTGCATGGTATAGTTACATTTTAAAGCTAAAGTTGAGTTTTTCACTGAAACTAGCGATATCAACAACATGGCTATGTAACACTTTGGTCTAGCTTTTGAAAAGTTATGTAAACAACATCTGTAGTAGAGGGAAGTAACACATACATAGAAAAAAAACCAACCCTGTTTATCGATTTTATGAAGCCTTTTAAACAGCCTATAGCCAATAGGCATAGCATGTTCTTCTGAAAAAAAGGAAATTTGCTGTTTCCTTTTTTACACTCAAGTCCACACCCAGGAAAAATTACAGTGAAATTCTTGTACCCTAATTTCTCATACAGATCTGTATTTGCACAGGACTTACAAAAAACAGCATAAAAATTTAATCCTTATTTTGAGCTGTACAGTAAACCAAAGAATAAATGTTATCTCCCAAAACGTGACACTTAGAGATGTTTTGGAAATGCACACAGGCTAGGCTCATGCAAAACCAAAAGATGGATTTTTAATCTACTCTGACACAAAAGCAGTAATTGACATTTCAGAAATGGTCAAGCCTTTTATCTTATGCAGATGGGCTACAGTATGCCTTCCAGCACCAGGACAATCTGTAGGTAGCCTAGTTTAGTAATGTGTTCACAGAAAGTGAATACATCAATATACACTAAATACAACCATAAAAAAAAAAAAAAGCAACAAACATAAAATGAACCTCAGAGAAAGTAATTACTGATTTTACCCTCTGCCCATAAAACTAATTTCCTAATACATGAGAAAATAAAGCATGACAAAAAAGCCCAGCCAGAAAACACTGGCAGCACATAATCAACCTTGCTTACCCTAGTCAATCTTGTGGATGATGATAGCAGATTGCCTCATTTCTCCTTTTTATTAACAGAACAGAGAGCATTTCTCTCACTGACTGGACAAGCACCAAGACTTGAGCCACACAGCTATCAAAGATGCGGTAATAATGAGAAGTCATCCTGATGCAAATTTTAATGATAACCAACTACCAAAATATGTCATCTTTTGATCCTCAGGAGAGCGCTTTTTGTTTAACATCAAAAATATTTCATTCTTTTGTGTTTATCTCAACTTCAGAAATAGACTTTCCTTTTAGCTGTATTAATCTTCACACAAAACTCTTTTACTCAAGATCTGGAAAGCCAGACGACTGAGGGTCCAGGCAGAGCTTGGATGTTGCCCAATTTAATACTTGAGCAACTGAATCTGCAGAGGATGCTAGCCAAACTACCAGCATGCTAGGTCCTTCAAATGACCTCCTACAGATCACTGACAGACCCCCCAGTAGACTCCTGACAGTCATATCACCCCACAACTCACTGGAAGAGCACGCTGTGACTCTCTGGTTTTATGGTTCTTTCTAAAGTAAACTAATACAATTATTTTGCTACTCCCTTAAATAACCACAAATCAGTCATCTTTGCATGAGGTGTTTCAGTTCAGCCCAGTATATAATAATTGCTTTTCACTCTACCACAAAAGTCAAGATAAGAAGAAAGCTTTTACTTTTTCTACTCAGCTTCCACATCAAAAGTGAATTTACTTGCACAGCTCTAGAGGTTAAAAATTTACCTGTAAATAGCCATAACATATAATTAACTACATACACTAACTACTCACTTGTAATCAATGTATATTACACAGAAATTTGTAGTTTTTACGATAAGAATCCATATAAACAATGGCTCTTCTTTCTGCTTATACACTAGAATGTACCAAGAGCAGAAGTTAAAACTAAGCTAAGTCAAAACTAGGACTAAGCTAAGCATTAGTGATCTTGTATAAACCATGAATCAAAATAAATGAACAGCAAATATTATGTTGATCTTTGGGGGGGGGGGAGGGGGGGGAAGACAGGACGGGATATATGTGTGTGTATAAAATACTGGCATTCAATATTGTATGTTACAGTTTATGAGCATTTTAAGAAGAATCTGAACTTAAACATGGTCTTTACAAATTAGAAGGTTAGAGAAAACTACCATAAACAGAAAACTAATGACTTGTTGGTAGAAGATGAGAACTGCATTAATTTATCAAAGCTACACAGGATATTTTTCTGTGGGAGAAAGAAAAAAATTAAAAGGATGGCAAGGAGACACCAGTATCTTCTCAGCTCTTACTAGCTGTAACAAAGTTAAGATTCCAGCTTCAATTTTGTTACTCAAAGCTTCCCTCTCTAATAAAACCCACAAGAATACTAACAATATTTTTACTGCTGCTGGAAAAGAAAGAAAGCACATGAAAGCACTTTTAAGACAGAAAGCATGTTTCATAACCATTTTTGCAACTGACTGTAAAGAGAAAATGAGAAGGATCCAAACAAAAATCACTCATATTAAAGAGCACTCAGTGACACCCCAAAGAGTATTACAGGTCGGGTCTGAATCCTATTACTTTTCCCCAAAGAAAATATTAAATTCTACTATCATCAGGCTACTTTCCCTACCACGTGCTTGGTTATGTGCAAATTTTGGACTAAATTAGCGACTTTACCATCTCTGTAGACATCTTCAACCTGCTAATAGGAGAGTACAATAGTGTAGCAGGTCAATTAACCACCCTGATGAATCTAAGAGAAAAGTAAGAGAAGGTGGTCATCACAAAAACACTGGATGTTTAACAGCCACATTCTGCTAAAGAGAGCACCCTCAGAACTGAAAGAGAAAGCTGTGCTATTTAGTGATATTATAACAAGGTGCTCAGTGTGACACTCTGCATTGACTGAAGTCAGAATTTTCATTTTCTCTACATGTCATTCCCAACAGACGCTCTTTGGCAAGCCTACACCTTAAATTGGGCTAGAAACTCATACTGCCTGTTATGAACACAGCTAAAGCATATGGCAATTTCTCATTACGAAAGTGTATATGCTTGTGACTGGTACTTAAACTTACTCATCCACATGGCAGGAGAAAAGAAAACTTAGTGAAACAACTCATAAATTTAAGGTTACCGGGCTGTACCTATGCATGTCAAATTAGGGAAAGAAGGAAAAAACAAAGCAGCAGCTGAATTTGTCTTCCCATTTGTGGGTAAACACAAAACTGACTTTGTAGGGTACCCAGAGGCTCCATAACCACAACTGACAAGATACTGGTCAATGTTTTGGACGACTGCGGTTACTGCATGGCAAGTAACATCACCCTTTTCAGAAAGCTGGCAGCAGAATACACAACAGAACAGAGCAGCACAGACTGAGTAGAACTACACAGCAAAAAGGAGATGGTATTAGCCACCATAAATGACACTATTCAGTACCAGAATTAACCGATAAATTTCAATTTTTTGAGACAAAAGGAACCTTAAATCAGACAGAGATATTGCCAGTGTCTGTCCAGGAGACGGAGTCACAGAATTTGTTCATCTGTCAGACACTCCCTGACACTCCCTTGAAAAACAAGCAAACATCCCCTTCAGAAACAACAGCTAACTCATCCCTACACCAAAACCTCATTTTCCCGTAAAGCTCCGAAATGCGCATGTTGGTATAAAAAACCCAAACAATCCTGTGCGCACACATAGAAGCCTGAAAAATCGAGACATCTAACCAACGGTGTTAAAACTGCTAATGAGAACACTACCACTAATATGAACCTTCAAAGCAAGGCAAGCAGAGCACATGGAAACAACTTGTAGGATTGGAAGTATAAAGACAGGGGGAAATGAGAGATAGGAAAGCATGGACTTTGTTCTGCGTTTTCTGCTTCTGAGAGACAGTAAATTTTCTACATGACACAGAATATAGCTGATGACTTAAAAAACTAGTCATAGGAGAACAGCACACATGCTGGCAAGCACTTTTTAATGACACTTTTAATAAACCTAACTACATAATACATTTTTAAGAATTATTTACATAATTGCTTTTATAAGCTCCACCAACAGACACCGAGAAGATTAAAAGAGGAAAAGAAAAGGTACTCCCAACAAGGATTCCCCCTCAGAAGGCTGACTGCAGCTCCTAAGAATGAAAAGGATGCCAGCGGGACTGGCCATCCTAAAAAAAGAAAAAGTTGGATAAAATAAACTACTTGAAGTTCTACAAAAACAAATAGGGTCAAAATAGGCTGCCAAGTCTGAATTCCCCCTTTTCTGGATGTAACTAATATCTCTCCCAAGTGCCATGTGAGGAGGCATGAGCAATCTTAAAGCTAGCTAGCTTGCCACAGTTAACACAGATTTGGAAAATCCCTGCCTGTTAACTTCAGTTTTGCCATGTTTCACTGATTATAATAGCCTCTCTCAAATGGAATGGGTACAAAATGTATTTGCAAAAGAGTGGGGAGGAAGAAGAGGTTGGGTATCCCAACTGCCAGCAAAACCCCATCCAGCCTCCACTCTTCTCCCTTCAAAACCCTACTCGACACACCCTGCGGTGGGTGCCACTAACAGAGAACAGAAGGCAGCACAGCTCCTACGTTCACTTCCTACATGCAACGGTTACATGAGTGAAGGGTGCATCACAAATCACAGGCAGTTCTGCACTGAAGAAGCCCAAGCCTCCAGTCACAGGGAGGTGAGAAACTGCAAGAACTCCGCATGTCTGCCCAGAGGAAGGAAAGGGAGCAGGGACAGCCTTTGATGATGGCTTACAGAAAGAGTCTCATCAAAGGAGGTACTTTGATAGCATATTCAACAGTAGCCCTGCACAATCACAGTCAGAACTGTTTCTGAAGGCCACACCACCAAGAGTCACGCACAGCCTGTGGCATGCTGATCAGAGGGCTGGAAGAAATCACCAGCTAAGTGTGCATCACATCATTCAACTAAATCAAGACTGGGTGGAAAAGTAGGCATGACAACTATTTACAAACAACTGAAGAGCAGTCATACCAGTGGTGGCAAGGGAATTATATTCAGGGCAAGGGAGAACACATGTCCTCCCCATGTTTGCATCGCTCTCCTGAAGCCTGCCTTTCTGCTACCCAAGTTATCTATTTCCTGAGCCACTTGCTAGAGCAAACAAGCTCTTTCAGAACTGCACCACAGCAGAACTACCCTAAGAGACGTATAGGGAGGAGGGTTAAGAGCAGAGAAATGAAATCATGAAACAGGAAGAAAGAACAGCAGGAAAAGTTTCCAGACAGTTTGTTTTCAGCTGTGGGAATCACTTCCCAAAGGAAGTGGTAGAAGATTAACCCCTTGAGTCACTTAAAATACAAGAAAAAACACTAAAATTCTGTCCTCACATCAGAAATTCCTGCACATTGAAACTCGCACCCCTCTGTATCAATCCTTCACAAGGGTGAACATAATTAGGGGTATGATGTAGACTGGATGACTGAATGTACAGAGTAGAATGAACTCCCTGGCTGCACACACAAAGAACACCAGGTTTAACTGCTGACGCTTCATTTTGAAATAAGTCTGGTTCATTTATGATGTGGCTGGCAAAGAGCTACGGCACTTACCAGCTACAACTTTGACTAAGGTAGGATTTCTGCATGCCAGTTAGGTTTGCACTCTTCAGCTAAAACATCTTTGAAAAGGACAAAAGTTGAAGGTGTACCCATCCTAAACTTGCCTTGTCTTGCCTACCCATTGCCAATGGCTTACTGTTTTTGCAACTCTTATAAATATAGCCTTAGGCGGGCTTGTAAAATGCTACTTAATCATTTGCCAGAGTCAGGTAACATTTTTTGTGACAGGAGAATGAATCATCAGTTTCATCACTGGGATATATGTAGACAAACGAATGTCTTCGCTACTTTTAGAGTCTTGCTTATTTTAGTTTCATTCACATCTTTCTAGTAGTATAACACTTCTAAAAAGAAAAAAAGCTGCTACCAAGTAATCTCATTTCATAATAAAAACTGCTTTTTCTCACACTACCACCATCACCTATCAAATAGTTGTGTCAGGAATGCAGATTATCTAAACCCGTTCTCACGTACATAAAGTCCTGCTCCATTTCAACACTTAAGCACACATACAGCATTACCCATGTGCGGTTCTAATGATCTGCATGGACTATCTTTACTCCTGAAGGTTTGTGTGTCTTGGCATGAGCATGACTGTAGCACCAATGACAAATCTACCAGAAATCAAAAGAAAAAACATTTTCACCCAACAGGTATGTGTACATGCGGTAGCATGAATGGACTGTTGTATTATTCCAAGGACAAATGCAGAAGGAACCAAAACTACTTCTCAACATTTTTCCATACAGAAAAATAGTCACAAAGACTACCTAATGAGTCTAACAGGCACTTATTCCAGAAGATAATGACATCTGACATGGGCTAAACAGTGAATCAGAAAGAATTTCCTATTACTCCATGTTTCCTTTCAACCATCGGTATAGGAAGATAGTAATACTGTGTTCCTACTGCTGCAAGTTATTTCAGAAATCTGTGTAAAACAGAGCACATACAGAGGCACCCCATTCCCACATCCACCTCAACACAAGCTTATAACGAGCTGCAGAGGCTCAGGGCAGCTTCGAGCAAAAACTGCATAGGCTGACCGCATCGAGCAGTCAAAAGTCTGCACTGACAATCACGCCATCATTCGAACAGTGCACACACTCCGCTGTGCACAGTTACTTTTAACAGACATGTGCAGGTCAAAAAACCTAGACACTCAAGTTCCTACACTGACTCATTCCTTACGATCCCATCCCCTGGAACCCCTCTGCTTCTCGCGGAAGGTAAGCCGCTCCCTCGCCTCTCCCGCCGCCGGACCGGGTGCCGAGGGGACACCCGCCCTCCCGGGGCATCTACCCGAAACTTTTCCTAGCCTTTTGCTGCCTCTTCCCGGGCACCCGTGCGGGAAGACACGGACGGCACAAGGCAGCTCCGAGGAGGGCACTGGCAAAAGCTCCTTCCTTCGCAGACAGGGCAGGGCTGGGCCCCGGGCGGACAAAGGCCTTGCTGGCCCCCACCGGCACGGGAGGCCCGATGCCGCCGTCCCGCCGCCACAGGAAGCCGCAGGCAGGGCCCTACACCATCCCGCCCGCCCGCAGCGCTGGCCAGGGAATAGCACACCTTCCCGGCGCCGGGCAGGGCCCGGCCGGCGGCGAAGCTCCCCATCATCCGGTCGGGACGGGCGCCGAGGTACCCGCGTCCCGTGGCGGCGGCGGCGGCTCCTCCTGAGCGCTGCCCGCAGCTCCCCATGAGGGCGGGCGGTAGGTAAGACGCCTCGCTCGCCACCCTCTGCTCCGCACCACCTGCCGAAGCCCGCCCAGATACCGGCGTCCCGGGCCGGGCGGGCACCGCTCAACCCGCTACCGACCAGCTCCAACCCCCACCCCGTCCTCCCGCTACCTCAGCCATGTCCGCGGCGCGGCCGGCTCCTGGCA